>JAOBRD020712489.1:0-14428 GCA_027575215.2 Hydrozoanthus sils
TGGAACTCGGGAGGGGGGCACGGCCCACCCCCAACAATTTCGTTCTGCCCCTCCCCCCCCCCTCCCCAATAATATTCTGACTAACAAAACAACATTGGAATAAGAACTGGCCAGTCGGGTTGTGCCCCTCCCCCTTTTAGAGGAACAACTAACTTCTAAGAAATAAATAAAAACACTTTAAATTATGAACAAGAAACTGGTTCTGCTTATAAAGCCGTTCGTAAACGTCTGGCTCGCGATGTAATGTTTTGAAAATTCTATGTATTACAAAAGTATACTTTTTGAAATAGTCATGATCTGGGTTCAGCTTTTGGACCTCAGCTTTTTCTAGATAAGAAAAGGTAATCTCCACGTAAGGCTTTAAAAGATGCTGTTATTTTGTATGCCTTTAAACTAGTCAGCCTTTGTAAAACTCGGTAGAGTGTTATGCGGGGCTAGGTGAGCTTTATGCATCTATCAAATGGAAGCTTAAACATCCCTCCCCCGGGCATTTGACCAGCTTTCATGCCCGCGGGGGCAGGAATTTGACACCAGGATGTGTCCCGGGGGTCGGGCATTTGAACGTGAGGGAGGGGGAGGGTCGGTCTTTTGAACAAAACCGAAATACCTGATCAAACGATTCATAGTTCCCACAGTGAACTCGCATGACATAAATTAAAGCATTTCTCAAACAAAATGCTACTAGATAATATACAGATTTATCTTGCCTTATACATATTTAAGAACGTTTTTAAAATAAAGTAGTTCGGCAGTTCGGTTTTGTAAAGTACGAAGAAACGAGAATTCAAATTTTTCAATACATTTTTTCAATTTCAGTCCCGGGGGTGCAGGAATTTTATAACCGGTCCATCATTAATGGTGGGGCATTTGATCGGCAATCATGTCCCAGGGGTGGGGAATTTGACCATAAAAATTTCAAAAGTTCAAATGCCCGGGGGGGATGTTTAAGCTTCGATTTGATCGATGCATAACCGCACCAATGGTTTTGCCGAAGAAAAAAATTGAAGACAAAAAATTAACTAAAAACTTTGGACCAAAACTTTGCCTGTACCGATAAAAATAACTGCATTTCCAGCGATCTCGGAAGTTTAAACTTCAAAGTTTTCGGGGGAGGAGGAACACGCCCCCAGACACCCCTAGAAAGCTCGTGCATTCGGCATCGTTGGGTCGCGCGCTATGCACGAGCTTGGCCCCTTGATATATATGCTATGCGATCAAAGATTGTGGTGAAGGATGTGAGCTTACCTTGAGATTTTACGGCCCCCCTTTCCCTATATTTCTGGAACCGCGCCAAGATTTTATGATAATAGACAATTATAGTACTCGATATAGCGCAGGTTCATCGAACTTGATAAGTGACTATCTATATAGATTTGTTCGGCATTTCGAACTTTTCTGATTTCCAATTTGCCTCCCCCCCAATCATTTCTTGGCGATTCAACTCCATGATCTTTGGCCTCTTATCGACACCCTCTCGTCCCATAAACACTTCACTGACAGTTTATTTCCGCATTTTTATCAATGAAACAAAAGAAAGAGCAGATCGATGACAACGGCCGCCAAAAACAATGAACATGGACGCTCGCCAACATGCCACGTGAATGAAAAACAGTTGAGTGCGCAATGGACCATGGGTAAGGTGTGACGTTGGTTGTTTACCATTTACACAAAATTTCCAGAAATTCCGTTTGGAATGTAAATGGAACGCACCGTTTTGGTTCTTCCCGATTTTCCGGAATGAACGGGAATTCAAAAAAGGTTGTCCTGTTTTTCTCATTCCAAAGTTCGCCGGGAAAATCGTGTACCATTCCGTGAGGCATTGACAGGCCTCGCAGCGCCCAGACTTGCACACTGAAAAGTTCAAAATGGCTGAAAACTTTTAGGGGTTGTATGAATGTGCAACATGTCATATTACTTCTTCAGATGCGATAGGTTTTATAAACCATCGTTGTGTGCCTTATCTTAACGGTAAGTTTGAGCTTTATATCTTAAAACTTGCCCGCACTGGAGCGGAGATAGCCATATATTTGTGAGTTTGGTATAGACGCACACGTGCACTGTAGCTGTGGACGAACCATGGTCATGCAGTCAGCATTTTGCACTGAACTGAAGCTCTGTTCGTTTAAATTTTCAATACAGATCCTTTGCATGCAGCTTTTTCTGCTGTCGCCTTTAAACCTACTTGTTTATCGACCTCATCGGCATGAGGCAACTTGTTTGTAGAGTGGAATTTAGGGTCTCCCAAATATATGTCCCTGCGGTACCCTGCCTGTGGCCGCAACCTCTCTACACAAAACTTCCAACGTTCCTCTTGTCATTCGGAAATGAACCCTGAATTCATCTGGTGAAAATCATGGCAGCACGGCTTCGCAAAGGTTTTCGTTCTGCTGAAGATCTTTCCTCATAAAGGTAGATATGGCAGCAAAAACAATGGTGTCGTCTTCATCTTCCATCACATTTAAATCATCTTCAAAAAGCTCGTCGATGAGCAACAACTGCAGTGCCGCCATATTCGAACCGGAAGTACACAAGCCGTGCTGCGCTGAGACCCTGGGCACGAGTCGGGTACATTCCGGTATGAGGCAAATGGAACGCATTCGTTCCATATCGAAATTTGCCAAAATGAAATCGGGAAATTTCCGGAAATTTTGTTTAAATGGTAAACATCCGTTGTCTTCTCTCCAGTCTTCTTTCCATCTCCCTTGACCACGTGCCAACTGATTTTTTCGTGCGTCCCAGGGACAAAAAAAGAACCAAAGTGGCGCGTCATTTTCACATTTTCTTGCGTCAAATACGCGTTGCGGCGTGTTAATGGGAACACTGGGTGAAGAAAGAAAAATGAAGAAAATATCACTACTCGGAGAAATTTTAGAAAAAGGAAAATCAAAAAGGAAAAGTGATACATCCTTTCCTTCTGCAACAAATACTGGTAAAAGAGGGCGGGCAGTCAAGAAGGTTCACATGGGCTGTGAACTACCATTGACAACGAAATGTGATGAAGTCATTGAAATTGGAAGAAAATTATTCTTTAAGGAAGGGCAAAGCAGTTATGGTCCTGAAAGTGGAATGTTGTTTGGAGTAGCCAATTTCAAACAAGAATCTATATCTGATGTTAATAAAGGAGATGTACCTTTTACAGTTCAAGGGTATATTGATAAGTTGAAGCTATCTAGGGTAAGGATGTACTTGACATCACGAAACAAGAATTCAGCAAATCTGTGTATTGCCCAGTCTGATTCAGATAGTGAAAGTTTCATGAAGCTAGCATTTGGTAATTCCTCGGGATGTTCAAACTCCCAACTACTCCTAGAAAAAATGAGAAGCAAACCTGAGCTTTTATCTAACTCGGATAGTGAAGTGCCACTCATTGAACCAGCAGCAAGAAATACTCGAGAACAAAGAATACTCTTGCAACAAAGGAGAAACCTTATTATACAGCAAGATCAAGCACTCAAGGCAGACCAAGCTAAGCAAGAAATTTTAAGGAAAAACGTAGGTATTTCTTTGTTTATTTGCAACTATGTTGTGGTTCAAAATTTGTTCTTGATTTAATGACATTTCTCCTTAGGCCAGACCACGTTAATTTTTTGAAATACGGATTTTCTTTTGAAATTTTTCAGGGTCGCCCGGTTGGAAAAAAAAGGCAAAAAAATATAAATATATATATGAACGGAAGCAGGAAATTGTTCTTGAACTTTTTGCCAGGGAACGTAAGTTATCTTTTCTAATTTCTTTGCATTCAGAAATATCTCAAAGAAACTGTTGGCTTTTAGACTTTACTACGAAAACTTTAAAATTAAAACTTGAAGCGTTCTTGATATTATAAAATTGTTTTTCTTGAAAACACCAGCCTTTTTTTATTTTCATTTCTCGTGAAACAGGTCGGTCGGGTCCGTGCTTCAAAAATTAACTTGGTCTGGCCTTACTTTCATAACAGTGGAAATAAAAATGTGAAGCAAAAATAAGTCAAAATAAACTGTACATGAGTGTTGTTCATTACATTTGAACAGGTTTTGAAGATAACGAATTCCTGAAAAAAAACATACAATTTTACATGAAAAACAAACAGAGATCACAATACGTAATCTGGCACCCAATAACATTTGTTTCCATGCTTTGGGAATTAATGAACAAAACTGCAACATGCATTAAATACATGTTTAGATCCAAAACCTTTTGAAAGAGGTGATATTATATATTTCCTTTTTAAAATATGATATAGTATATAATCTGATCTTTTTTGAAAGATTAAAATTGTTTCACAAATTTCCAGCAGCACATACTGCTGCCTTTCTCAAGTGTATAGTTCAAAATTACAAGGTGGTTAAATGGTGGTTTAAACGAATAAATTACAAAACTCTTGGAAATGTGTTCAATACTAAAAACAAATAATAAAAGCGGTCATGCTTGGCCAGCAGTACGCGCTGCCAAGTTTTAATTTTTTAAAACAAATCAGATTTTATACTATATCATATTTTTAAAATGTCACGAAATTTTAAAATGCAATGTAACAAAACGCATTTTGTTACATTACATTTGTTATTATTATGCAAAAACAAAACATATCTGAAAATATTGCAGATGGAAGTTAAAGAACATCAAGAGAAAGAACAAACAAGCAGGAAATCCAGACTCCCTAACGAGCCAGCTGCTGAGGAAGAAGGAGTGACAGTTCAAGACCATCATGTAACTTTTGCGTTGTACGCCGCAGGTTCAGTCCGACAGAAACTCTTTTTTGCATTTGTGACTGGATAGGTTCTTTGAGTCTAATCCCAGAGCACTTTAATTTAACAACTTCACTGGATACTAAATACTGTAGATTGCCGAGACAGTCGGGAATGTAGAGGAATTAGAGGAGATTAGGAAGGAACAGTTAGATGGAAACAGAGCATTAGGAAGACAGGAAGATCAGATAGAAAAGCAGTTTGTAGCAGGCGTAAGAACAAGACAGATTTCACAGATGGAAGATTAAATTTAGGGGAAACTCTAGGGAAGAAGAGATGCAGAGAAACATTTGAGAGAGCAAAAGAGATTCATGGAGGGACCAAGAGGGCAGCATCCGTTGGTCTTGTTGATACAGTATTGAAACGCTGCAGTGACCATTAAACAGCTGAATTGAACTGTAAAAAGAATAAACTAGCTACTGAAGTTGCAGCAAAAACTTATAAGAAAGTCCTCGTTAGTTATGAAAATTGTAATGAAAATATGTACCGAAGTGTAGCAGTTTATTATGGTGGGAATGTTATGGGGAAGCGAAAGTATCGCAAACGTTACAGGGATAGTGCATTTAAGAGTAATAACAAGAAGTTGCAGACAACACGCATATCTATTGCAAACTGTCCCCCAGATTTGTTCCATACCACAAGCTAATGCCTTTCATCAAGTCTGTTGATATTGGTACCTTGTACCTGTGCGAGAGTAGTGAGAAGGTAAGTGGCTGCTACAGAAATCTTGAAGAGATTCTCCTCATTTTGGCAAAATTTTATCTAAACAAGAGTAGTGGCTACGAGCTTGTGTGGTTTGGTGGGCAGTCGAACACGTTTCTTGTTGCTTTAGGAGGAGATGGTGCCTCCTTTGGGAAAGATGATACATCGTGCTCCTGGCTAGTCAGCTTCTTAAACATTGGGCGAGGAGTTCTGAGCAGCAATGAAAATTATTTGATTTTTGGGGCAAACTGTCCTGAAACAGCTCACCCTGTTCTAAACTATATTAAGATATTACTCTCTGACATTATAAGAATTGAGAAAACAAGATACTCCATCTCTCTTGGTTACGGTGAAACTGTAAATGTTAATTTTAGACATAGTGAACTTCCTAACGATATGAAAATGCTTGCGTTTTTGTCTGGGGAGTTAAACAATAGTGCTAAATTTTTCTCTTTTGCTGATGTTTCCACAGAAACAGCAATGAGGCTTTCTGGCACTTTTGGAAGAAAGGAATCAGATCTTTGGAAACCTTGGAATTACAAGTACTGCCTCCAGGTTGCTGCTAAAGTGGAGGCCCTTAAGAAACAGCTTAGTTCCCAAAAACTCAAAGAAAAAACCAAACGACAGAAGATAACGACCCTTATATCCAGCCTTAAAAGCCGTCAAGAATTTGGCCTCTTCTTGGAACCATAAATGGTAATCACATGTTGAACCCCTACACTTACAAAACAATGCCTTTTGTCTTGTTCGTAAATAATTTTTTGGTGAAGTTATGAAAATCTCTAACATTTCTAATGATCTTTCTTTTTTGCAGTTGCCACCAAACAACCCATTTGTCAAGTACATTAGTGCCATTAAAACAGAGTTGGAGTGTTGGTCTGTCAGAAACCAATGTTATGAGATCGAGCACTCTCATGCTGGTGACTTGCGGAAGATGTTTAAGGCCTACTAAAGGCTCGTGGCAAACAATTTGTTTAGGGGATTGATTTTTACTAGTAAACTGCAGAATACTTAGTAGCTTGAGAACCATTCATGTCACACCATTATTGTTGGAGAGATCACTCTTGAAGTTGTATTTCTATGGCGTTGTATTCTGGTCAAAATTCGTCTTTTCGCTTTCGATGCTGGGTTCAGATTTTATCTTTGTTGTCCACTGTCACACATTGTAAATTTACAGTGCGATATTCTAGTCTCGCGATACAACATTGAACTTTCACTTTCCGGCACTGAAGTTTCTCAATGCGTCATTGGAGTTTAACGATGCTACATTGCTCCTCCACATTTCATTGTAACGTGATCCGACATGCTTGTTTGATCATTTTATACGATGTGCATGAATGATTTACCTTTTAAAATGTAGACCGCTGGCTTTATCACAGGCGCAAATCAAAATGGCGGTTAACGATCAGTATTTTCAACCCTACAACACAGTCAATCAAATAATTACAGCCCTTGAAAACGTGACAAACGCACTAGAAATCGATGGAATATTGTCAAGACTGGATTATCTTATTCGATCGTTTGGGGAAGCTTGTGACAAACTTGCAACACACTCCGCTCAGTCTGAACAGTTAAAAACGGAAATTGGGATTCATAATGACACAGGCACGAAACGGTCTTGCAGTTATATAGATGGCAAATGGACAGAGAAGTGTAATGTCTAAAGACTCCCGATTTCTTTTGCAATTTGATGATAAGGTAAAGAGTGGAGTTAAATTGGTTCTTGGTAGTGATGGTTACCTGCTCAATCCTGTGCAAGCAATTTGTCCCATATGCTTAGAAACCAAGGTTATCAGCTCCATGAACCAACTTAACAAACTTAAACAGCATCTCAAGGAGAAGCATAATGGCAGGAGTGACAGCAAAGGCAGGGATATTCTAACTCGGCTTTGTGCATGACCTTGATGAGAAAGCACCACTTCCTGATGGCCTTCCAGATATAAACAGCATTCTATCAACTCCACGGGTCAGGGTAGTCGTCCTTGCCCGTGACGTTCATTAAGGGCACTTGCATGACTTATATCAGGGATTAAGATGTCAATCAAATCTTTGTATTCAATTTTGAGATTTCTGATACAAGTATGTGGGCCAAATGCATTTAGTTACTCAGGGCAAAACCAATGCAAAGAAGTTAAAGGATTATATACCAAGTTGACTTAGATTTGGAAAATATGGTAATTGTTATTGCCCGAATGAGGTCCCTAAAGTTCTTTCTGGGCTCCTAAAATAATTTTTTGTGAGCCAAGCTGGCTACTGCTCAGAAATTCTTAGCTTAATCCCTGAGCATATATATTTTTTGTTAGGAATACTTATGGCTATTGATTTTATCATCATATGATTATTAATGTTCATCTGTTGTACTTAGCAATCTGCAATAATCCTTTTCAAAAATAGGTTCCAGTTACTACTGACAAAGAAAAGTTTCAAGTCGAGGTTTGGACTTACTTCTCATGTAGTTGCTGTATTTTTGGGACGAAGCCTCAACTTTTAAACTCTTGTTCGAAGTAACTGGAGCATATTTTTATGGAAATGGCTTGTTACCCATGATTCTATCATTCCATAAATGGCTTAGAGTAAGATTCTAATCAACCTCACAAAGTTTGCAAAAATGTTAGTAAAGTTACGAAAAAGCTCTAAAACTATAAAATCCATAAAGTAGTAAATTTTGTTAGGACATGGATGATCTTTTCTGAGGCTTCTCCATTAATAAATCTATGTTATTTTGTTTTTTCACATTATCATTCAGGCCAAATACCTTGCCTATGGGGGTTAAATGAACAAAAATACAATGAAAGTAAAAGTTGACTGAAAAATATAAACAAGTACAAGAAAGCAATTTCTTCAATTTTCAGAAACCTAAGTCGATAGGATACTAGACCCAAAGGTCTCACAATTGTTGTGTTAATTATGATAATTTACTTTTAAAGTTTTGAGAATGCTGTAATGTATTTCTGTAATTTTCTTTTCTAAATAAAGATTGAAACACGATTGATTGCTGGCAATGATTAATTTTGCATTTTGTGCACCAGAGTGGTACCGTAACATGGGTCTGACCTGAAGTCAAGTTCTTTTAATCTCTCCCTTAACTTTCAGTTGCATTGTGTGTTGAAAACTGTACATAATAAATCTACATTAGTTTCTTAATTCATCTTGTTGTAATTGGCCTGGTAAGACCAAACGACAGAAATAGCATGCTAGTGCCCTTTGGAGTTTGAAGTGAGATTATCTAGCCTATTGGCTAAACCAATTTATTAGTGTTGGTATTATTACCTTTGAACACCTGGTCTATCAAAGCATCGATACCTTCTTGACTGAACAATTGTCCCAACCAAACCCGGTCAAGAACTGAGAGAACTGGCCAACATTGTTAAGCTTCTGTGAATTCCTTGCTGATATTGCAACAGGGAAAAGGTATATGTTCTAACGTGGTGCAAAACGCTTTGGTCTCAAAGAACGTCGAGATTTAGTTGCACCAGCAGTATCCTACTGCAATGCTGGACCATCGTTAGCAACTTTGGATTCACGAAAGCTTGCACCTGTATAGAATTCTGGCCCACATCTGAACAATGGGATGTTATTGTTAACATTGTTGAATTCTCTTGATGGTATATCATGCATAAAAGTTCCAGGGCTAACCAAATTCCTCAGTTGCTCATTATAATGGAATGCCTTTAAACATCGGGACTTTCCCATTCTTCGATGGATTCCTCAAAATGAAGGAACTGTATGAAAGGGGCAACACAGCTGTGCATAAGCATTTTGCTGATAATTGTGAATGGATCAGTGAAGTGAAAGAGTTTGATTTGTGTGATGCAGCAAGGACTCTTCGTTTAAACTTCTTTACTAAGTTTTCAGCCCTTGGTGGAGATACTGACAATGTGAAGTCAGAACTTCTCAAGGTATTTGAATGTTTGGAGGCATGCAACAATTGTATTTTATCAGGTGACGCGAATACATGTTTTACAAGTTGTTTGATTTTATTTGAGGTATAACCTTGTTGTTTCACCGTACCTCCCCTACACGTCAGGACTGACTACACTCTGTATACACTGCCTCTGCTGTATGTTAGCCAGTTATATTCAATCTGCGGTATATGTCAAGCAACTCAGACAGTTATACTTTACCTCTCTTAAGGCAATTATACTCCACCTCCCCTACATGTCGGGCATTTATACTTGACAATAATAACAAAAAAATGTACACTTTTGAAATTACTTTACACTATAAATAAACAACTACATACCAATTAATGATTATCCGTGCAACAACTCAGTAACTAATGAATTCATTTCTGAAAACCTTTTGTAAAACCTCCGAGGTGCGTAAAGAACTTTCGAGGGCACTTTCGAAAACATTTTAACGTTTCTTTTCACGTTTGCAGTTGTATATTATAATAATGGTATGTAGTTGTTTATTGACATTGTATTCGCGAAATGAGCAACCTTTGCAGATTATAAAATATAAATAAGTATTTCAGTCCAGTTTCAGTTCCAGGTCCCGGGAGAATTTTCCAATATAGCTGAAATATTGTCGGAGCTGTCGAATCCATTTGGAGCAAATTTCCACCAGTGAGCTCATATGTATCAAAATTTTGTATTCAAGTTAGATTTATGCCAGCTAATTCAGTTTGGCCATCAATCTCTGAACACAAGAAATTGTATCATAGTCCAAAATAGTGTATTGACAACCCAACTCAATCTGACGTCCCTTGATCATGGATTTCCATCAACCAATGAATATATAATGGTTCAAGTCATCAGGTACGAATTTCATTTATTGATGTTTTTTTTAGAAATTTAATTATACTTATTATTGAAATCGATTACAAATCTTTGTTTGGAAGGAAACTTTTCTTGTAATGGGTTTTTTGTTTCCTTTCAAGGTTCAAATGTTTCAGAAGCCACTTATTAGCAAACCAAGAGGCTGTTCCTGTGGAGAAGCAGTTGCTTTTAATGTACCAGCTATGGCTCGGCATATAAAAGCGAAGGTCTTACTGAAGAGGTCTTGAGGAAATATATTCAACAAGCCAAATTAGGGTGTGTTGGACACTCTAATGTGTTGATCAAAATAACGGAAGTGACATTGCCGGAAATTGTAATGTTCTGTAGGACCACAATGCATACTGGGTCTTTTTGTAGTTCACCATTTTGCTTCTGGAGATAAAAGGTTTACCATCAAGTTATTTTGCCATCGGGCCTTGATCATAGTAGACACCAGCCCACATAAAACGAAGTTACTTCTGCCAGGAAAACCTAACAAAGCATGATCAAGGTACGATGTTAATTTGGGGAAGTATTATTAATTAGTCTCCCATGCAGGATTTCTCCAAATCCAACAGCTGTTTTTTTGCTGGAAAATTATAAAAAAACTACCTAGTATTTAACTGTTGATTGTTTACCTGGTCTTAATTATTGTACTAAATAATAATAGATGTTTGCATTACAGTAATGACAAGAGACAATGTGGTGCCAGATTACGAGTGAGATGAGATAACATACCATTTACATTCAGTTACTAATAAACACAACGCATAACATTCGTAGGGAGGAGGGACTGGTTATTCTTCTATATATTTAAAGTAATATTAAACTAATAAGTTTTTTTATAAAATTAATGAAGGGAGATGATAATGCAACTGCGGGAAATGAAGGTAAGGCAACTGTCAACATACAGTTACTAAAGAGTTTTGGTGAGGGTGGTTGGCTTGGTATAGTTTCGTGTTGTTTCTTATACTAGTTTATCAGTAAACTAATGGGTTCTTTTATCAAAGCAATGGAGGGGGACAATACTGCAACTACTGAAGATGAAGGCAAGACAACTCTCAGCATACAGTTATTAAAGAATTACGGGGGCTGGTGGTCAACTGGATACAATTTCATGTTGTCTCTAATACTAGTATATTTATTAAATTAAAGAAGGGAGACGATAATGCAACTGCAGGAGACGAATGAAAGGCAACTGTCAACATACAAGGCAAAAACTAAACTTTCTTTAACTCGCGTATACTGTGATCTTCCTGATGAATCATAAAATAAAGTGAATGTACCACGTAGAAACGAAGCAACTTCCCATCCAGCAGCTTGCACACCTCTCTGCAAAGCACCCTGAACTGAATGAAGACTGCAGCTTGCTGTTCCTATAAGCGTAGAAAGAGAGAAAAAGAAGGGAAAACTTGTTGACTTCGTGAAAACGAAAATCAGACATGGTTGAAAATATCCCTCCGTCAACAAAATCCACCAAAACGCCATCTTCAACCTTTAAACGGCAAGGATGTGGATCTTGCCAGTCACTGAAATCATCAGGCTGTTTTGCGCATAACAATGCCTGATCTCTAGCTACAGCTCTAAAACGAAGTCGGGTACCCCCCGGTTCTTATTTTGTTTTCTTTTATTCCTTCGTGATGGGCAATGTATGGACAAAAATTTTAAAATCTTGGTGCGGATATTTTTCAGGGGATTGACCTTAAGAACTAACCTTAAAAATAAAACTAAGGGCTGCCTTGCTTCTAGACTTCACGTTGGTGCAGTCTGGAAACTTTGCTAGAACAAGCTTAACGTAGAAGTATTCAAAATCCACATATTGCGTTTGTTAAGAAAGCAAATTGAGTTGGTGCAAACAGCGACATTAAAACCTTGGTGGGACGGTCACACAAGCACGCTTGTTATTGGGTTCGATTCCCAGTCAAGGTTGTTGCTCTGCACGAATTACTGATACTTTTCGTCCCGGGATAAGACTATCCCGGTGTTTGGTCTTTTTCTTGTTACTGTTTACATGGTTTGGAGACGGGATGAGTTCATCCCGGGTTGAACTCATTCTTGTTCCAAGTACAGGGATTAGATTACAACCCGGGATGGAAATGTCCATGCAAACAGTTCTCTCGGGATGAAAGTTTCATGTAAACGCTCATGTTTTTTTCATCCCGGGATGGAACGATACATTAATGAGCCGCATCACTTTTGAGTAGCGGCATTTCACTGAGCGCATGCTCATAGCAAAGCACGTCTTGCGATCGGCGGCAGCCATGATTGACGAGAGAAGGTGAGTAGAAATTGTTATCTTTCATTATTGTAGTTTCTGGTTGGTTTCTTTCTCTTCAGCGAAGTAAATCAATTAATAAGTATTGCCTGATTACGTGTGTGATGAAGTAGTTGCAGTTGTGAAATATTTTACTCGCTGCGAGGAATTAAATGAGTTTAAAGTTATAAACACGTTGTCGTCGGTTTACTTTTGCTAATACATATTTTTCTGTTCTGATGTGAATCCTGATCCTGGCAGTTTTTATTTGATATTTGCATAAGACAAAACTCTTCTTTTTACCTCGCAAAGATTTATTCAGACTCGGGTTGAAAAGTGTTTTTCAAGATAAACATTACATCAACAGTGATTGAGATTGTACAGGTAGTTCTTTGCAGTACTAATTTTTAAATGGTTATCTCGTGTCATTTTGTGTTTAATTTTCAGTATATTTTTTAAGCCAATGATCTTATATGTGTATACTTGTTCGGATTATAATTTTTATTAACAAGTCATGTTTGGTATAATGATGATAGATTGTTGATAAGATCTGTAGCGAAATTGATTTTTTTTGTAAAAGATCATTTTTGTATAGTGATAATGTTTAACATTTTATCCAGATGAGATGCTACCTCCAGATGTTCAAACAGAAAAGAACAAGGGGAAGAAAAAATGTAACCCTAAAAAGAGTAAACAAGTACGCTGGATGTGGTCTGATTAAATGGTTGATAAGTTAATTGAATGTATTTATGAATACAAGACCAAAAAGAACTTTGAGTGCAAGGACATGGAGTCGGACATGCAGCAGTTTTATTTGGACATTAGAGTGATGCTGAGTGGATTATATCCACCAGAGAACTTTGGTCCATCTGAAGTTTCTTCGCTGGATGGGGCTGATAATATGGAAATCAGTGCATTTAATGCCTTGAAGGAGAAACGGACTAATGAAAATAAACAGATCAGAATAGGCTATGAACGTGTTAGGGAAAAGATTCAGTCAGTGCGTCAAAGTTATCGAAATGCAGTCAATGAGGGTACTCGTTCAGGAAGTGGAAGAATAGTAACAAGCAACTGGGAAATTCTTACAAAAATCTGGGGAGGAGGTCCAGCTGTTTCTAAAATACCAAATGCTGCCAGTACCCATTTGCTTGTAGAAGGTTCAGATGATTCTGAGATTGATGATGAGGAACAGAATGAAGAAAGATCGGAGTTAACAGTGGGATCACGCAGTGCTACTCCTATAGAAGCAGATGATGAACCTGGCTCCAATATCAGTGAGGGAACAAATTTGATTCATAAAAGAAAATCAGTCACTGCTAGGCTGATTGACAACAAACGGCAGAAGTTGGAGAAGACCCTTTCAGCCAATCAAAGGGATCAGGTTCTGTTTTTAGTTTTTAGTTGTGTTTTTTATGTTCTTTTGTTTACATCTCAGGATCAACACTTTGACTTTGCCAGCAATTTGTGTTTTAAAAATGGCTGTAAGAAGCTGCAATCTATTGTTATATAATTATTGTAACTTATGTTTGTGTGGTTTGAAGATATTGCTAGATCACAGAAAAGCGTTATGACATTAGTTGAACTGTGTCAGCTGTTACGAGATTGGTTTTTAACTGATGTGATCTTGGAAGAATTTTTATGTGAGTTATACCCCCTTACAAAAGTTTAAGTTATTACTCTGACTCCTTGCACACTGGTCAAGACTATATCAGTGCCTGAAAACCTTGTAGTTCAATAAGCCTTCAATCTCACCCCCATCCCCTCTCCCAACTCACCATAGTTTATTGTTAAGCTTCTTTGCTCACCTTGCCAAAGCTGAATCATTATGTCATATATATATATATATAGCGAGGTTTGTGAAAGATCAATGCATACCTCTACCTCCATCTCCACCTCTTATCAATAAGATTGATGACGTTAATCAATTGGGGCCCTTCCCAACCGGTACTCTACTAGTCTCGTGGGATGTTGTTGCAATGTTTCCCAAT
>JAOBRD020712597.1:0-14427 GCA_027575215.2 Hydrozoanthus sils
CCAAATGTCCCTCAAAGATCGCATGTTGGTTCCCCCTAATACGTCATCAAATCAACTAGTACCATGCCCTCTTGCACGCGGTCATTTTCAAAGGGCATGGCATTTTCGATATCTTTGAAGCTCAATAACAAGACGAATATTTAGTAGATTTTCAAAAATTTTTTTGTAAACTTCTGAGAAAGCCCCAAATTCTAGGAAGACAAAGTTTCTTGGAAGATGATATATACACTTTAAACTTTAATGGCAGTCTTTTAATGATTGCACTATACGCTTAGCGTTTTACGCCCAATTTAACGACTGGTTCCTTCGAACTTTGTCGGCGGCGCAGTGGCCGAGCGGTTAGCGTTTTCGACTAGCAGTCCTAGGGTCGCGAGTTGGGGCCCCGGTCAGACCCCAGTTTTGTGTCCTTGAACAAGACACTTTACCTGACTTCGTTCCAGTCCACTCAGCTGTATAATTCAGTACCAGTTCTGCTGGGGGCTAACCAGGGATAGATTAGTGTTCTGTCCAGGGGAGTCAAAAACTCCTATCCACTTAGCAATACAGAAACCGGCGATATGCGCCACTCAAACTCGAGAAAGGACTTGGCTTAGCTTTACAACTATTTGCCTTCTTCCTTATCTTATTTGATCACATCGAGCCCTCAAACTCAAATGACCATTTAAAGCAATGGACTGAGAAAGTGGAACATCTGTAGATTGAGAGCCGCCGAGAGCTGGTTCCGCAAAGGAACGGCCATTCGTTTGAACGTTTTGTCGTCGGCATTCTTTCAGGATTTTTTCCCGTTCATTACCCGCTCAAGTACAATTGAAATACGCAGTAGAGCTTCTGTTAGAGTTCAATCTTATTTAAAATTCTTGTAGAATAGCATAAACTTGTTATAAATTTGTTATGTTAACAAAGCGCGATAAGGGAAAGTTGAAGATTTATGGCGGAACCAATAACAATTATTTGAAACTAAGACCTGGCCTTAGCATGAAAGGGGAAAACCCATTTTCAACTTACTAGGAAACCGGAAGATCTATATAACACGGCAGTTTCTGTAGTACCCATATCTTGGCTTAAGATATGATAGACAGGCTCGTATATTGTTATAACTTTAAATTGCACAAATTGGCGTCAGTCAAGGAAACAACTGGTGTGTTTTGTCAAGAGCTTCACTTCTTGTGCTGTTGCCCCAAGATATCTACATTTTGGTTCACCCAGACTAGAACTTATCCAAGCGTTCGAAAGCCAGATTCAGTTATCAGGTTACTAAGGAACAATGGCTGTTCTTTATCAGGTTACTAAGGAACAATGGCTGTTCTCGAGCCCTGTGTATATGACTGAAAGAGGATTAATAAGAGTCCTAACACAAGGTTCCGCCTCTCTAAACTGGTTGTAAAACAATGTTCTGGAGGCTGTAATCTTTTTAAGCAAACCCAACGATTTTTAAAAAAAATGATTTTCTAGAAACCTTTTCAAGGTAACTCTACTTGTTAAAAAACGGCCGTGGACGAAGATGTACAAGAAGACAGATTTGTCTAGATTTGAGTAGGGGAGGGTAGAAAAAATATAACACGAATTGAGTCGCGCTCGAGGACGAGTTCTACACACAAGCTCTTACATGTTACATGTGGTGCATCAGTTTACCCTGGCAACCTAAACAAGAAAACATTTCCAGGTCTATCTTGCGTCTCCCCAAAAAAACACCCGAAACGCAGGCTATTCCATGTCTTAAACGTCAATAATTGTAATCAACAGAGGAGATACGAGTTCTGACAAGATTTTTTATTTCTTTTTTTAATAAGGTATCGTTTTTTTCTTATATATCAGTTGTTTTTATTCATATTGTTACAACTTTTTTGAGAAAGAGAAAAAACTCAAAAAATGGACAAGCTTTATGTGTTAAAGTAGCTTTATCAGTCAAACAGGTACATATAAATGTTTCTATAGTATTATGCTGATTTCAAGAGAACAAGAAGAAGATATTGTGCAATGTGAAAGAAAGAAATTTAAAAGTAAAGAAAATTTTCAGGGTAAACAGGCCCAGTATTCAACCATAAATATTTGACAAGAATTCAGATTTACCTCTGATCTAATGGATAGACTGGGAAATGAAAATTATTTGTTAACAATTCATTTCAAATTTGTCTAAAAGTGACGGTGAAAAAATGTAAACTTCCCAAAATCTCCTTAATTAAAAACTGTTTGAGGGCTTAGGCCTGAAATGGTAATTTTAAAACTCTCCAATGAAGAAAATAGACAACCCTTTGGGCACCTACAATACTATAGAATAACTGTCAATTTTTGTTCCAAACACCAGAAAGATGGCAGTTTAGAAAGTGTACCTACACAAGTTTTTGCAGCTTATAAATCTTTAATTGGGTTCAATGATCTCAAACTAATTGACAGAACAATTACACTAACAGCCTGATTTCAAACCTGATCAGAAAAATGTACATAATAACATAAACAGAATCCCCAAAACAAGACTCTGACAGTGATCTACAGAAAAAGTTTTCCTCAAAAACATATAAATTCATATGCAATTATTTAAGTCTTCCGAAAATTATTCTTCGTTTGGCGATGCAGGACAGTAATCTATGAGAATAGCATCTCAACGACCTACAAAAAAAGCAACAATTTTGAGTTCTAGATCAGATTCCTATCTTTTGCTTGTAAATTCTAATGCTCTATTGCTAAACACAATACTACTTTATTATGTATTTCTAAATTTAATACTTGAGACTGTATTCTAAAAGTTTTGAGAAGTTTCAGATCTTTAGTAACAACTTTAGATAAGTGTTAAAACAATTGATGCACCAAATTCAAAGACGAACATTATGTGGTAAAGCCTTGGATAAAGTAACAGAGCAGGAATCTTTTACTGATCAACTCTAATAATGAAGGGATCAGTAAGAGCTATGCTTTGTCTTAACAGTCCATTAAAAAACACTGTCCATTCTTATACTGACATACTGTTTTGCTCCTTGCCTTGAGCAATTGTGTGAAACCTAGAAATCCCACAGGCAAAAACACTGTCAATACCCTTGCTAGGGTGTAGATCTTCAAACTACCTAGAATGTTAAATGATAAACCAACCTTGTATGTCGCATAGTTCTGTGGGGTAACCCCTTCATAGTTATCAGCAGTTGGATCGGCACCAGCAGCGAGTAATAAAGCAACTAGGGATTCTAAACCGCGGCCAGCTGCAACATGAAGCGGAGTGCAGCCATCGAATGTAACTGAGCTAACAGAGGCTTGACACTGGCAAATCAGGTAATTAGCCATACCAAAATTGTTGGATTCAACGGAAAGGTGCAGGGGGGAGCGACCACTTGTGCCATCCTAATAAAACAAAAAAGGTTTTTTTATTAAAGATTTGCTTTTAACACCTAGAAACGTTATTTAATGATAAATTGGCTGAGCTTCTGGAACTGTTAACTGTTACTATTGATCTAATTTAAACAGTGATTGTGAAAAATAACAAGTGTTTATCATTCCAAGCAAAACATGTTTCAAACTGAAGCCAATATTTTGTATTTTTTCCTATTCAAATTCATGCCCTCAGGAGTTTGCACTTCTGAGTCTTTTCTTACAAATACAACCCAAAACTTCCGTTCTGAAGTTATCAACTTCCATTCTTACAGTACTAACTGTTAAGTTGGACAATGAAAAATGTTCTGTTTTTTGCATTAACTGTAGTTATATAAAGTTGCATTTGGTTTCACAAGACTTTAATGTGCTAGAAAGTAAGAGTTTTGTAATACCTGGCAATTGATATCAGCACCAATTTTAGTCAAATATTCTACAACTGACTGCGAGTTTGCATTAACTGCCAAGTGCAGAGCTGTTAAACCTGAAACAACAAAAAAAAGAAGATTAACATATTAATCTAAATCCTTAAATAACAGTCTTGGGGGAAAAACCTCCGTAATAACGAAAGTGCAGCAATGCACATTCCATATATATAGCCCTGGCCTTTTTGTCGCATTTCCTGAAGGGGAACAATTTTGGGGAAGACCCTTTCCTCTAATTTGATTTGGAAGTGAAAGCAAATTATCTAACAAGCACAAACAGAATGCCTTTCCATTGTTTATTTCTTACCGTGATAATCTTTCACCTCCAACATGGCAAGAAGGTTTTGTTTTACGTCGTCACTGTAGGAATCTTTCTCAACTAGCGGTCTTGTGAGTTCTTGAATGCAATGTTCATCACCTCTTTCACAGGCGAGATGGAGTGCTGTTCTGCCATTGCGATCGCGCAAGTCTACGCTTGCGCCTGCTGCTAGCAATCTTTGAACAACGGACGGTTGTTTTGTAATGACGGCCAGATGAAGAGGGGTCTGAGAACGAAATAGAAAGTTATATTTTCAAAAAGTTTGGGCTTTGATTTTTGAAGTTATTTTACGTGTGTATAAAAAATGGTAGTAATTCACAGTAACGACGATAAAACAAAGTTTGAAATCTGGAAACAAACGTTTCTGATACATTATAGTCATATAATTAGAAATTCCAATTCAGTATCGCATCCCTTACTTGTCTCATGTCGTTGAAAATGTCCAAGCATTCTCTGCACGGAGCGACGCTAACAATCTGATCGACCGCTTGGTATCTTCCGTGAATTACAGCTAGATGAAGGGCCCTATGGAAAAACAGTTACTCGTTTACTACGGCCTCATTCAACTGACAACGCAATTTTAATATGATGAATAAATTCTGGACAGGCTGGTGATACAACATTTAACTTATTTGCGTGGGCATTACTAAACGCCAAAGCGAATAATTATAAACAGATTCTTACTCAAGTTTAAGCTTTGAATTTACTCGATATAGACAGACCTCCATTCCAGTAAGCTTCGTCTATGAACTCGTAAATATAAATTATAGCCACAATTATTGAAATAAAATGTTTTTTTTATCACAGTCGCGAGCGACGGCAGGAAGAGAAATTTAACTTACGTGTCTCCATCCTCGTCTTGTTGAAAAAGCAGTTCCCTAAATGGAGCAAGGAGATACCTAGGATCGTTATTAGAGGCAAAGCTCGTAAAATGTCCCCCTGTTTGAGTTGCGACTTGATCAGTTCTTCCGCAACTGTCCAAACGGGGATGTCGCTGAGCTGAATCTTCCTGTGTTAAACTCAAATTCCGCGTCGTCTCCGCGAGTGTTGCGATGTTGCTACACTGGTCTTCTATGACCTTAGCCCTAACCTCTTCTTCTATTTTTTCTGAGTGCCGTAGACTATCATCATCGCCAAAACCTGAGTCACATTGGTTAGGATCGCCAGTTTTAGAGTTGCTTTGCTTCAAACGATCTACAAACGAAGGACTCAACACGGGGCATCCACGGCGCACCAACACTTCACCACCACCCTTCTTATCTGTTTCTACGTTTGACCTCGTCGTCATCTTTTCCTATTTTTTTTTGTGTTTCTCGTGTAAGTTAAATCAAATAAGACCAATAACACTCCTAAACCTATTTCGTTTCTTGACAGTCTAACTGTACAAGACAAATGTTCAGCAATGGCGGATCTGCAATGAAATACCTTTTGAGAACCAAAATGGGAAAGTCCCATTCTTTTTCACGTGACTTGAAATAAACCAATGAAGGTTGATGAACAAAGGGATTTTTCGGCAACTTGACCAATCAGCATTCGAGAATAAACGTTGCATTTTTTTGGGTTGGGGGAAGTCCGAAGGGGTTTCTGGGACCGATTATTATTAATTCGGGGATTCCCCGCTCTTAAGACCAGCACGTACACGAACAAAGAGAGTTAATATTCATATCACTATACTTTTGTCGGTTACGACACTACTTGCGCAATTTCCAAATTTTCTTGCTCCATATATAACATTCAAGAACAAATAAAATCAAGCTTTTTTATACTTTGGGAAAAAACATATCTTGTACGTCAACAAAAGTTCACCACGCAGTCAGCAGATATTTTCCCACGGCAATCACGCATGGGAAAGTTACCTTGCCCTCAATCAATGGTTTCGTTCTAGCTTTCGGTTATTTTTCTTCAGCAAAGTAATGACCTGCTTTTAAACTGTTACTGAATGTCAGTTGGGTGGTAATTTCTATACATCTTTTATCAGTTGAAAATTGGTCATAAAATTCTACGAATGAAATACTCTTCCGATGTTGTCAATAGAACAAACACGCATTTTCTCGGAAAACTTCAAGTCAAGGTTTCTAGTGAAATAAAGTGTGTTGTTTAAATCCTGCTATGTCTGGGCACAAATTTTAAACTAATCATCGGAGTAAGCAGAGAGTAAAGCATCTTTTTATCACGGTGACGCGACTTTGTTGACAGTTTTGACAGGCCACCTGAGAATCACATGTCAAAATGTGGGTCCCTTTTGTATGGGGGTTTATTTGGGGGGTTCTCCCAAATTCAAACAACCCTTCTTGAACTGCATAATTCTTTGTGTTGTTTGAGGCAATCGATATTTATGCCAAAACCCCCTCATAAAGGCTATTATGCTGTTGTGCTTAGTTGTCATAATAAATCAAAGAAGTCCTTTTAATTAAGGACTAAAAATATTGCTTGGTTTTCATTTTTTGTTACAGTCGAATGAAAAGGAACCAATGAACTATGTCAGCATTATTAATTTATTCTAACGAGTTGTGTTTACCCGCAGAGTTTTAAGGAAAAAGCCATTAATACAACAAAAAGCTGAAAAATATTCGAAAATTAATTGCTATATATGAGCACGAAGTGTTTCATCGAAGTTAAGTTGTGTTTCGCTGGTTGTTTGCCTTCAGTTATTGCATCAGATTTAGTAATATATAGCTATGGACTTTAGAACTTCAACTGTATCGATGATTCACTGTGTTTACAAATCTCTCGTGATACATGACCGCGCTCACTCACTGCTAGAAATACACTAAAGAATGGAAATTTCCTGGATTTTGCAAAGTTAACACATTTAGCATAGAAGTTGGACAAGCAGACGTGTTGCTTATGCATTGCATGCACTGTTTCTCAAAGTTAACAGAGACCCTTAAACCCGAGGACGAGGGCCAGGGCACTAGCGAACTTACTTTAATAAGCTAGCAAATTTGCTGAGAAGAAAATTTTCTGTTAACTGGCGCGTGCAAAGCCTCCGTCTGTTAGACTCCTAGGATAAAATGGTGTCTAATACAGCAGAACCCCGTTTAAACATATGGCCTCCAACTAACCAGAAAAGATAAGCCCTTTTAAAGGGGTGGCCGTACTATAAAGGGGTCTTTTTATAAAAACACAAAGTCGGCGGACCAAATAACATGGTGGCTGCACAAGCGGGTGGCAGTAGGGCGGTAAAATTTATGCAATCGGATGTATAAGTTTCGTTTTTTTTGGCTTCTCTGCCCCGTCACTCCCTTGATTCTTTGTCAGTTATTCTCTAAATTTAACTCGGCAAAGCAACAAAATAATCTCTTTTCCAACGTTTAATCTACCGCCAGCAAAACTTAAATACTACACTTCAGTAATTTTGAAGAAATGTTAAAGTTAAAAACGAAACGAATCTGCACTTATCAATCACGTGCTTGCTTTCCCTGTGCTCGTGCAGTAGTCGTGCAAAGTTTATAGTTTAACACTTGCCTTTTCGCTTCTAACGGTTCAATCCCACAAGAAATATAAAGAAAACAGGTTTAGAGTATCGGAAGATAAACATGTAACAGAAGCCAAAATCATAATAATTATGATAAAATGGGACAGCAAACTGGATTGCCTAAGTTATGACGAGTTCACGAGTTCTGTACTTTGCTCTGTCAAAATTTCCAGCGCCAAGAAAATGGCGTTTATGTATACGTATCGCTGTTACACTTTAAGTTAATTTTTTAAAATTTTTCTTGCTAGAAACAGGTCTATTCTCGTTACTTCTGGTTCGGTGCTTGTAAATGATAAGCCCAATATTTCTTTCCATATTTGGGTCTTGATTTTTAAAAATTTACATGTTTTGCATCAACGAGTTATGGCTTAATCAACTTTAATACACAGACTTATGCAATTTTTGATTGGTATTCCAAGAACTAACCCATTGGAGTATAAAATTAAACTTTCAGTTTTGAATCATACTACATGAACACCAGTACGTCTAAAAGCTTTCGCTTTTGTACTTATAAAAGAGAACACGGGGAAGATTTTATTCCCGCAATGCCAAAAATGTCTTGAGTGTTTATTTGCCTTGGGGTCGCTTCTTAACGTGTCACCGCTTATTAAAAAGGAATCGATTGAACGATATATTTCAATGTCAAGGTCGGTGATATTTCCGTTACTGCGTGCATGCGGTTTTCTGGGGAATCCCCGACTGTCAATTATCAATTCTTATTTTGTAACTGTTAATAAATACAAAACAAAAGCCGTGGTCAGATTTGCAAATTTATCTGAATTTTTTTTTCATTATATCTTCCTGGGACAAAAAAAATTACGATCGGAATATGATAAAAAGTTGACATGTTTTATTGGTTAAACAGTAAAAATATAATTATTTTTGGGTTTTTCATTTTTTGCTTGAGGAATTTCCCTTCGGAATTTTAACTCAGATGATTCAAAAGATATTGTAGTACTAGTAGTAGTACATAAACTATATTCGGAATGTTTAGCGAGTAAGTAGGAAAACACGCAAATATCAATGACCTAGTTGAAGATTCATTCATTGTTGTGACTTTCGCACGTGGGTGCTTATTTAAAAACTTACTCTACTGACTAATTTTATAGGCCTTTGTCCACGCGGACCGGCATACCGAGCGCTAACTCATCCGACTTTGTGCCTTTCTAATTATACTTATATATTTAAATCTGTCCACGTCACTCCATAGTTTTATGCTACACCCGACCAAATTACATCCCACGAAAGCTCGTACGGTGAAAATGTGTTATTAAGTTCATGCAATGACTGATTTGAAACGTCAAAGTGGGCCACTCTAGACAGCGGTAAACAATAAGAATACAATATATTATATTATATGCTGAGAAATAAGTTTAAGATTATGCTTAATTAATTACTGCAGCTACATAAGACGGGTTTTGGTGTCGAGGCCGAACCAAGCATTGTGGTTCTTTATCGCTCAGTTTCAAATTTGAAGTTGGGAGAGAACACCTCTCACCATGCATTAGGGACTGTCAAAAGCCACGTGAACCGGTTCTAGAACATTATTACTTTCAAGTAGTCAAACAATTAAAATAATCATAATTCTTAGAAGGAGGCCTCATCGAAATATGTAGCCCATGTGCTACTTTTTTTCCACCGCCCCCTCAAGTCTAGGCCCCCGTCTGAGAGCAATTAGTGGAGCGCAATTCGCAAAATGAGTTATAATTGATAACGCGGACAACAACGACAACTCTTCCTTTACCCCTCCACCCCTTCCCAAGGGCTAAACTTAACTTTCGGCTCTTGAAATGTCTAACGAGTGACCCGGCTTTTTTTTGCCTGATGATGAGGCTGTTATGTTTCTAAGATATGTTGAAAAGTTTTTTCGATCTTATGAATAAGTCGACGTTATGCACGCATGTCTTTCATGTATTTCAAGTGTATTTTAAACTGTAGTTTTAAAATAGAGTAGAAAAATGAAAAAGAGGATTAAAGGAAAGTACTTGGTCAAAAGTTTGTCTCATGATGGAGGGACTCAACACTCCCTGCTATTATCCTGGTTTTAGACTGCTTCAAAACCAACATACTGGTCAGCGATTCTATGTTTCCGAGTGGTTAACTATATCGAAACTGAATTAATACTTTTACCATGTTATTTCGTATTCTTGAGCATCAAGTGGGAAATCCCCGTTTCCCATGCATGCTAACTCCATTGCGCATGCGTGCGTGACCAAGAAAGTGATTTCATTATAGCTAGTCTGCGTGCGGACGTTAAATTAAGCGGCTATGCGTAGAGCGAAGGGCTGTTCTTGTCTCCTCAAAACTATATATCCGGAAACTGACATGTTTTAAACTGAACTTTGGAAGAGTTATAAAATAACCGCGTAGGAGGTAACCAGTGGTCTCTTTTTTTTTTATAATGTTTTTTTTCGGGGTGAGGTTGCCAGAATGTTCGTAAAAATATTGTTGTTAAACATAATTGCTAGGACTGGGTGTGCTTTCAATTCGTACAAAGCCAACTGGAAGCACAAATATGCCTTATTGGCTTGGCCGCTACGGCCGGCAAAAAGAAATATGATACATAAATAAAGATTATACTGACAAACTTGTACAACCAAAACATCGAAATACGATGTAGTACTGATGGACATTAGCCGAGAAACACAACTATTTCAGTAATCTTGTGCAGTTGTACAACACATATTTTGATACTGCACTGCAGTATCAAAATATGTGTTGTATATGTTCTTAGATTTTTCTTAAATTTTGGGCATTTTTCAGCCTCAGGTTCTTACAAAAAAGGTTCTCGTTAAAAGGGAAGGTATTTAAAGATATACGTGACAGTCTGCCCACAAGTTATTTTCTAGAGTGAAGTAATGTTGGCTTAAGGTAAATACAAAATTAATTGTTAAGTTTCAATTGGGGAAAAAGTTTCGACCTCAGAGATTTCTAGTGGTTCTAAAAAGGTCCCAAATAACAAAGTTAACAATACCCCCTAGGGGTTTTTACTGTCTAATAAATTCAGTCTACTGACGCGTTTTGCCTTTCGGTTTCCGTTCTAACAAAAATCTTAGTCATGCTTGCCGCTTAGTTTTCATACTTGACTAAAATTTACCCAGTGATTACCTATCTAGCAACAAAATTACAATCATCCCGCAATTTTCTGACCTAGGAACTATAAAATTGAGTAAGCGTTCCAAAATCTAAACTTCATTAGAAATAGTTGATGAACACGTAGCACAGCCGCCGGAAATAAAACAAAAGAGCAAAGCTAAATAAAATTTACCAAACCTGACCATTTTTAGATGTAACGGACGTTAGGAAAATAATGAACGGGGATCTTCTCCAATTTATCTCTTATATCCTAGACATTTGACGAGGTTGTTAGGCATTTCTATTTTTGTTCAAAAGCCTACCAGTGAAAAGTTAGTATAAACGGAAAAACTTTATCAAGTTTGTAAAATATATATATTTATTATATAGATCTACAGATATGAGTGTTTTACCGTAAAATACGCCTTCGTAGATTTCATACGAAACTACATCCGGGATACGATGACATATTTTCTAAGTCCTCACTAGTGAAGATATCGCTGACTTCATTTCATTGTTTTAATTCCGGCTCATTTCGGCGCAAAATAAAACACTCATATCTCTATAAAAGAAAACTAATTACTCGTTGGCGAGAACATTAGAAGTTTATCTCTCGTGGAAGAAAGATCTCACTCGTTCGCTACGCTAACTCGTAAAAATATCTTTTTTCCACTCGAAGATAAAAAGTTCATATGTTCGTGCCACTGACTGCATAAAATCCTCAAAATATACTTGTAAGAAATGTTAAACTTTGAGAAGCCGGTATTGTCACCTGTTGAAAAGGTAAAATCCTATCGGCTATCTGAGTATCATTTATTGCAAAAACGAAGTTACATTGCTCGTTTAATACGTTTTCTAGCCTGTTACTAGTTGAAGAGAATTAAGAAGGCCGGAAAAAACAAATTTTGAACAAATTGATTTCTTTCCAAGTAAAAGCTGTGTTTTTAATTTCTTTTCAGACAACCATATTGTTGGTCATTACTCAGTGAATATTGGATATGAAAGAATTTTATCAATAGGAAACTTCCTGGTCAAGAGTAAATTCCACAATGATGCCGCCAAAGATGTTCTGCATGAAGAGTTTAAGTGCATACTCTATTCCGCATCCACGACTTAGGCAAGGCAACAGCAATCTTTTCCCTGATATTTTGGGAAACTCGACATCATTTTCCCTGTTATCAAGTTTGAACTTTTTGACACGATTTTCAGATTAAAATGCGAATTCAACTGCTTGTCGTTTCACCTTGCGAAAGCTGCTTTGTTTGCCTGACGCTGTGTGAGTAATTCGCTGGAATGCAGAATATCTTGACAATTCAGTTGACGTCAGACTTGTGAAACCATCATGCGTGAAAAAGTTGGTGCGAGAGTCTAACGGGGCAAAACGGGGGCTCCAACCTAAATAACTTCGACAATATTTTGATATTAAAATGACCGAATGGATCTTCAAAGCGACGGCTTTATTAGAGTGGTAAAAAGCGGCTTCAAGTAGCCTGCACGTGATGGTCGAAGTCGAACGCTTTTCCGAGTTGTGTTTGTTGTGCTAAGGCGACTGAATTTACAAGGGTTTTCACGTCGCCAATAACTCGCCTAGTATAGTCTCAATATGTCTTTGTGAACATATTTCGCCTCAGGCGCTCCTAAAAAGCACACTCTATAATCATTTCCACAGAAAAACAAACATGACTTGGGGCAATTTTTTATCAGCGCTTTATTTCAAAAATTTTGTAAAACAAAATACACAAATTATACAAAACTTGATTTGCAATTAAAATATAAAATATCTATTTCTTATATCTTTATTTCAGAAATCACTTGTTACAAAAGCTAGATGCAAAAAAAAAAAAAAACTTGGCTAAAACCTGGGAAACTACATAACCTTCCCTTACCCCTATGGGGTTAGGGTAAGTTTCAAGATATGGGTGGGGGTTAACTTTTAATAGTCCTTGGGAAAAACCTTAAGTGACTGAGGGTGGGGTAGAGATATTTCTAGATCTATGTCTGTCGAAATGCGTCGAACAAGCCAAATTATTAAACGAGTTGATACCCATCCTAACCAAAGCTGTTATAAAGCTGCAGTTTTCTTAATTCAAGTATACATTGTCCCTACCGATTAAAACAAAATAATTAAAGAGCACAACCTTACGTCCCTAGCCAGCGTTTAACCAAAGCCTGTCTAAATAACGTTCGCCCAAGCGTGAAGCTTTCGAGTTGTGCCGAACGCACAAAGTTTTTAATTCTCTTCACATGCTCGCTCGATTGCCTTTAGGATTCTGTTGTATTGAAAAAAAAAATTAGAAATGCATTGACACAAACAAATAAAACAGATAAATAGACAAAAAGTAAGTTATTTCTTAAGTCAACATATTTAAACTGGTAAACTATCTAGGGTTACTAAAGTAAAAAGTCGAAAACGCATTCACATACGCATGAAATCAGTAACAATTGTTTCTTGGGCAAAACAAAGGGAACATTTGTTGAGGTAGGGGGATTTCTTAATGATCGAAAACGAATACAGACAACGGCCATTCACTGCCCAGCAATGGGTAGCTGCGTGTGGGAATCCCGGATGTGGCTATCCTGCGAAGCAAACGTTTCCATTGGCCAGGTTTTGGTGAGATTTGGGCCATGCGAAAAATAGGGCAAGAGCCAAAAACCAATGGAAACGGTTGCTTCGCAGATTAGAATGTGGCGGGAAGAACGGTCAGCAACTAGCTGCAACTAGACTTAAGAACTGATCTGCCTCGTGGGTTCTAGTCAAATGAATTGCGACCTTTAGCAACCATAACGGCTTCCAAAATACACATTTTGCTTTCCCATTTTGAACATGACTTGCTCGTTTGCCCTCTCTTTATTGTCCTACTAGTGACACTTTGTGAGCAGAAAAAGATTAAAGCTCCCTCCGTAAAGAGGGAGTCCGCAGGCGACCAGCACGGTACATTCTTACGTGCAGCTATTGTATTCACTATTGTTTTCTGCCGCCGTTGTCGGTATTGGCGTCCTGGTTGCTAAAAGTCCCTAATATATCTATCTACAGCCGTTTAAATGGAGACTGGCAATACTCCTCTTCCATATTGCGTATACGCCATCAATCAATGTTTCTTTCTACGGGTTACAAAGGCTGCTAAACGAAACAAAACAACATAACATGTAACACTTACTTTGCAGTTGGGATTTTTTCCTCGCACAGGTTGGACAGAACATACACGTGTCGGAGAGCGTACTCATTCTGCGGGGAATCATGCAAAAACAGCACAATGATTGTCACAATCCAACACGGGGTGGGGAAAGGGGGGGAATCATCCCTTTACATTTAACGAAATTGACCAAAACCTTCCTCTTTAAGTCGGCGATCTTATACGCCGATCGTTGCCATTGGCTAAATTCTTTTAAACTTGTTTAGTGTGTCACTTACTGCGATAGCAGATTTCGCTGATCGCAGCGACTGGAGTACAAAATCGCCCATGTCTAGCATGTCAGATACGAGCGATTAAATACCCCACGGTTGGTAGCCTTCGTATTTGCTGCGATCGGCATATAAAATCGCCTAGTATGTCCCCGGCTTTAGGAAACTTTCTACAAATAGTTAGTTTTCAATTTCTCGAGCCAAGTGGACCAATGAGCTGGCACTTATTCCCGATTTCCAATTTTTTCGAAGGTTCCCTGAACTTCCAACAAGTTACAGTTTTAACTCTGCTAAGTTTCCTCACCCTTTCTCTCTCTCTCTCTCTCTCTCTCTCTCTCTCTCTCTCTCTCTCTCTCTCTCTCTCTCTCTC
>JAOBRD020712701.1:0-14427 GCA_027575215.2 Hydrozoanthus sils
ATTTGTGGTTAGTATTACATTTGTGGGCGGTTATTACTTTTGTGGGTGATACAGCCGGTAAATTGATTATACTTGCAAGTGAATTCAAAAATCTGTTCTAAATCATAAACTTGTTTTTTTCAGAATCATATCAACAGAGATTCATTTAGGACATCCGTCCTGTTACCCGGAGGATTTCTTTTATGCAAAAAAACAGCCTAGCGTCGGTCACCGGAAGATAACTTTACACAGTAGAAAAAGGCCTTACCTACAAGCCATTACTGTAGATGAGAAACTACCTATGTGCTGCTCGTTTCAACTGGAGGACTATTTCTATGCTCCTGTCTTCAGTCAGAATGGTAAGTACCATACTTTACTTGAAACCACGTGTAAATCAAAATTTGGACCACGAGTCAAACTGGCTAGCTACAAACAATAATCCAGTCTGTTCTTAACGACTTCAAGAAGCTAGCGCTAAAAGAATGATTTTTCATATCTTGTGTAGAAACGTTACCAAGGAACAAAAGTTTATCAAATACCTTTGCAATCACATCGATTCTCATCTAAACTTCTAATGTATCAAGGTCTTTACATTTCGTAAACAGTAAATGCTATGTTTGCAATCTTATTCAAAAGCCGCGTGAGCGAATTAAGTTTTAAGCGCGCTATGAGTCTTGGGAAAATATGCAAATCATCGTCCTTTTTCCTTTAGGTCATTTACATCCAATGCAAGATTTCAAATTTAGTTTTAAAGTAAAGAAAATCAAAGTTGCTATGTTTTTTTCTTTCAGATTCTTCTATTACCTGTCGTCCAGGATGGTATAACATTAACAACAGGTGTTTTTTTATAAGTTATGATCTATACAACACCTGGTTTGGTGCAAGAGCCCACTGTCAGCGGTTCGGTGGAAGACTAGCTGTCATAAAAGATATCCTGACACTAAAAAAGCTCGGAAACATTTTACAGAAGGTTACTATTGCTTTCTTTCGACTGCATGTGGGTGCTAGTGCATTTGAAGATCGGCAATGGATGTGGGTCGAAAATACAACTGTTTCACCAAAGACTTGGAAGAACCAGCAGTTAGTAAGCAACCAAAATTGTGGTGTGCTAGAGAAGAGGGAATATTCCAAATCAACTTGGAAGGGTGCTTCATGGCAATTAAACCAAATCGATTGTGCGAATAGAATTGGAGTTCTTTGTGAAAAACCAGCTTGTAAGTAAAGGAAACACATGTACAGTTTCTAAAGACAGTAAAAACTTGAATACAAGAAGCTTTGAATAGTATAAGCCTACATCATATATTTCGTTTTGAACATGAACCTTGTTTGGCACGTAAAGTAGATTCTTATGATGTCTAAAGATGAAAATACTGAAGAACTGTACAACGAAATAAAGACATTCTCATCTAAATATTGAAAAGCAACCACGATATCGCTTCGTAATAACTTACAGTTATTTTTGTTTTTTGAAACAGGAACCTATTCGTTAACCTAAAAAAGCCAAATTCCCAGTAAATAGCACTTGTAAAGCATCTTTTATAAAACTTTACCATACCATTCTGCATGTACACCCAAGCTGAATGGGAAACTCTTCCTTCGGATTCCAGAACATCCATTTTACGCCCTCTTTATAGCTGTTTCTCATGCCAGAACCAGTGGGCACGATTTCTAAACTTTGGGGTTAAATTTTTTTCGGTTGAATTGTCCTTCAGTGCCCAGCTCATTTGGCAAACAAAGCCACATTTTTTGCACTGAAACACATCATCGATTGTTTCTCATTTGTTTCTTGTCTAATTCTGTTGTCTTGAGTTAAACCGAAAAAAGATTTTAAATTGGAAGGGGTATGTCGTTTTAAAAGTTAAGGCTTTTGTGTTTTGATAACAAACTTTGAGTTAGTAATCCTAATATCTGTTGATAAGTGTTGTCTTTCCAGCTTTTTTGTGCTGTAGAAAACAAATTGGGTTTGTGAAATAAAATAATAATGCCGTATCAATCCTTCAGGGCTCGGTCCCGAGATCTCTCACCTTGGGTGCTATCTTGAGGATTCGAGAAGAATAATGCCAGAAAACCTTGGTAACTTTAGCATTGATGTGGTAGAGAAGTGCGCTATTGCAACTCGTAACCAAGGCTACCTGGCATTCGGCATCCAATGGCACACACAGTGCTGGTCAGGACCGCGGGCTCATATCTTGTACAAGACAAGGAGAAACTGCAGCAAGAGCTCAGAGGGCTCGTGGTTCAACCTCATCTTCGCTATTAACAGTAAGTGACGTTTTTGTCCTTTCGACATTTCAGTTGCGAGGGTTGACAAGCTAAGAGTAAATTTTTGCTTTTAGAACACCTCATTATATAGGTTGGCGTATTTTGTTCTCTATAGGTATTACTATCCAACATACTTCATAGCTACACTTTCTACAATACCTTTTCTCACATAATTATTAAGAACGATGCAAGCTCCCATTGTTCTGCGGCATTTATCATTTCCTACACCAGATTTTTAAAATTTTCATACTAAGAATGCATCAACTGTGTACAACAAAGTTTTAAACTAAAAAGCAGTGAAACTCCATTTTCAAGCAATGTTCCTTTTGCGCTATAGTAATTTAGCCAATCGTAGAACTCCAAAACAAAAGTGAAGAGAACCTTTTGATTTTCAAAGTTTACCACGTAGAATTTTTCTTAAGCTAAAAACAGAAGCAATTTATCAAGAAAGGCTTGAATGAGTGACCTTGAAAGAAATATATTAGCTGACTTATGAAGAAATGATTCTTTTTAAAAGTTTAGCCAATCTGATCAAAAATTAGCACCTTACTGCATTCCATTGCCATTTTAATTTGGATAAATACTACCAATGATTTCGTTATACTTATCCTAATATCGATAGTAGCGTTCATTACACTTTCACTGCCACAGTGAGTGAGTTGACGAGTATGACACTACTATAAGAGGTTAAAATGTTATCATAGGTAATCGAATGAGGCCGTGTCAAACTTCGAGAAAAATTACGCATCTTTTGGCCTAACTTGAACTAATTGCCCGACCGTAGGCCCGGGAGGAGTATTCTTTCAGAATTAGGCCAAAAGACAAGTGATTTTATTCGAAATTTGATGAGGACTTATTCGATTACCCCTTAATAGAGTAGCAGACAAATTATTACTTTCCTCTTTTTGTTTTTTCAAGACTTCGGGCGCGCGAAATTTGGTTTTATAAACGAAAGGCATTTACGAAGAAAATCTGGGGCCGAATTCCGCCTATAAATTGTCTGCTATGTTATTATTGTTATAACTGGGTGTAACCATTTTAAGAAGTCTATAAAAAAGTTAATGTTTCTCCAGTTAAAATTTTAAAAACTTTTTAAAATTTCCTGACGCTTCGGATAACACTCTATCCTTCTTCAGGGTGAAATAAAGCAAGAAACAATTGTGCAAAATTGTTTAACTAAAACTTGGTTAAAATTTCATTTCTTTTCGTCTTTTATAACAATACTTAAACATTCTCTGGGTAATTCAAGTCCATCGTCTCGTTTGATTGTATGTTGCTTGTTTTGTTTTAAATGTGCCACACTTCGAGGAATCGTTTTTTACGCCAGTTTTCGCAAGTTTCAAGAATTTTTGCGTCTTCCTTAGCGATATTAATTGGCCAGTTGTTTCGCGGTGTTCAGCAAGAGTAGATTCATGAACATCTAATTGTGCCACAGCATTTTTGTTTTCTTTGATTCTGGTTTTGAAAGGAGTTTTTGCTATTGTTACAGGCTTCAGCCATCTAAGTTGCGACAGAGATACAGAGTTTGGAGCTCTTCCCCATTTAATAGGAAACCTGAGTGGATCGCGTGACCCTGTACGATTATGTTATTTAAAAGCAGAGAGTATTGGATACCGTGTCTTTGGATTAACCAAAAATGCAGAATGTCATGCTGGGAATTCCTCTCTTGCCATCTCTAACACAAGCAGTTGCAGAAACAGAAGGGATGGTCAAAATGGGATGAGTGTATACGTCATTAACGATGGTACGTGTAAAATAAGTGATTGTTGAGTTACCATGATTTTACTACCTTCAAATCTTCAAATTTCATTGTTTCGCAATAGCACAACATTTTAGTATATAGCCAGACAGAATACTGCAGTCTTGTGTTCTGTCCACTAGCATTACCAACGTTATTTATTTTTTACCTCGCTATTATTTTTCCTTGTTTATTTTCTTAAGTTTTTAACTCAAAATCCTAAAAAAACAATAGTGAACACACTAGCTGCATGTTGGAATGCACCGTGCTGGTCATCTGCACGCTGTGGTCTTGAAAATTACAAGTCAAAAGCTTAATTTTGGAGTTCTTACGACTACAGGAACGATAAACAGAAAATCTTCTCAATTTTATTTTTATTTGTATGCACGGAGTTTTAAATCCCTTCTGTTTACAAAGTGACACTAGGACAGAAGAGAGGGCAAACGAACCAAACAAGGTCGAAAAGGAAAAGCAAAAATATGTTTTTTGGCGTCACCCTCCTCGTTTCGTAATCTCCCTATTGCTACGCTCGGTCTGTGCCTCAAAACCCTCGGTCTTAGATTTCCCAGTGACGACAAGTTCAGCTTGAAAATTTCACAAAAAGAGGCAATACAAACAATGCAGTACATCAGGATGTAACACGCTTTAATTCAGTAAGAACTGTCACTGTTAAAAATGCAACGCTGTTGTTCACAACTAATCATGTAATCGACTTTTTCGTTTGCATTTACAAGGGAGTCGTTTGTTTTGTTTTGAAGTAATTTGCCGTTTTTCTTACACAAACATTTAAAAGAATCAATCTATTCAATTTTAGGAGCAAAGATAAAAAGACAATATCTATAAGAACGTTTTACGGTTTTTCATACGTTAAACCGAAAACATACTCATTTACGTTTCGTCTAGGCCTTCTCTTGTGGAAGATTTCATCAGAATGAAGACAGGTAAAATCCTAGTTAGTATCCTGTTAAATTATGGTTGGATTACGGGTAAAATGAATCTGCATTCCTATCCACCTATACAAAAGCTTGACTCTATAAATTGGTCTTGAAAATGTTCACTTTTTGGACATATTCAAACTTTGGGCTTGTGTAGTTCGGTACAATAAATCTAGAGGCAGATCTTTCACTTAAATGACTGATGAAATGAAAACTTCTTTTAGTTTGTTAGTTGCAGTTTCCAAGTTGTTTCACTTGGAAAACAAGGCATGACTCATTATATTATAATTCCTTCTAAACAAACTTAGCAAAATTCTCAACGAGACTTAAGAAACCTTAGGTTTTTGAACAACGAATGAATGCGTTGAAGTAGAAAGTTTAAGCATTTCCTTTTTTTCAATTTTTCTAAAATTTCGACTTAACCTTAATTAGGTTAAACGACTGCGGATAAAAGATTCCAATTTAAAAATGTGTTCTAACAAAAGCTTTTATGTTATTCCTCTAGATCTTGGGAAGAAATGCAGTTAAAAATATTTTACCTGTTTGTTCAAACTCGTTTTTAAATTTGCTTTGTAAATGGCTCCTTCGAATTTTTCTAGTTTCCATTGTTTGGCAGTGTTCAGAATCTTCCATTCAAATTTGTGTTTTTAATTTCTGCAATCTGTCTGGTGGCTCGGAGTTGTGACTTTGACTGTCTCATTTTAAGATTTCAAAATTATATCGGAAATTTCAAGATTTTATATGGAGAATTCAATGTTGTTATAATGATCTTTCAGATTATTACCAGTGCCACAAGAGCTGGGTTTTGTCTGGAAATACATGTTACAGACCTTACACTGAAGCATTAGATTGGAATTCCGCTCGCAACCTTTGTAAAGACGAAGAGGCAGAATTGGCAATTGTGAGGGGGAAGTTTACCGCTATTGGTTCTATTCTAGACCAGAAACTACAGAACGACTCTTCTAGCCAAATCTCAAGCTTCTATATCGGCATGAAGAATATTGGAGTCTGGAAATGGTTGAATGGTGAAGCGGTGTCACATAGTCTTTGGAACAACAAACATCTTGACAACTTCTACGACTATGACTGCGCTTCTCTATTTAAAACTGATGATGGCCACAGATTGAGTAAAACTTCTTGTAACCTCATTTATAATTTTTTATGCGATTCTTTAGAATGTGAGTATTATAATGTGCCGTTGAGTTAAGGCCAGTTTTCCGTTTCTGCTTCTTTTGCCATCTAATTTCTTGGCTGTTTAACACAACTTTGCTGTTCATGTATTTCTGTAAGCTTAAGAAATACACTGACGCTGTTTAACAGTTATTCCAAGAACGTGCGTTGGATATGAGATGAGGCGCATGGCGCCGAGTTTGCTACATAAATCATCTCATATCCAGCAAGCGCTTTTACTAAATTTCATGGGTTTTCCAAGTCTATCGATACTTGAAAACGAGAGCTAGAGTTCATTCAGAACCATATTTCAGCTCAGCAACACTGCACGGTCAGTTTCTTTATATGGTTAATTAGTTGGTAATTAGGAGCTGATAAACGAGTTTGAGTGACGAGGTTGTTATTTCAATAATTACGAATACCTTTGTATCAAAAATTTGATATCGTTTTAGTATTATATACTCCATGCATTTGCAAGAGAAAGGTAAGCTTTAGTAATTACTTATCCTAAATTAAGAGACTGTATTCATCTGTTTTTTCGCTTCTGTACTATAGAAAACGAGAAACTCCACTGCATGGTGCTTGTAGCGTGGCTAATAAATTTTAATTATATATTAAGAAATATAAGAATACAGAGTTAGTCCCTCAGGAGTTGACACAGCAGTTTTGTAACAATTATTTTTACAAGATGTATCGATTTGGAACTTATGCAAAACATAACTGTTTTAAGCTATCATCAAAATTGCTGTGAACTATACAAGTTTGGGATAGTATTATTTTAGTATTGCTAAAATCTCAATTAATGTTGTTGTTATTGGTCTTTTTAGCTACGATCAAAAATGGTGGTGGTACTAACCATTCAAGCGTGGCAGAACAAAGCTATTCGGGGAATGCGGTGGACAAAAATTATTTGACTTGCTTCAATTCTAAGAAGGTTGGTTTGTCTTTTTGGTGAATATGTAGCGTTCTGTTTAGTTTCTGATTTAATTGTGAAAAATTGATAATTTTTTCATATCACTTTTTAAACTTAACTTTTTCCTCATCTTAGCAAAAGGAAAAATATTCAAAAAACATTGAAATGTTGAATATTTTCTGTTGAAAGCAAAAAATGTATCCAGGTTTATTAGCTACCTCGCCCACAGGTTGTGTTTATATTAATTTCATTCTCTCTTATGATGATTGTCTTTTATTTAGCTTCACTACTCTTAGGTAGCCGGAAAACCTAACAGGTTTTACAGCCCAATTATTAGACTCCGAGGGCCTATGGTTTAACGTACTAACCGTTTGCAGATGTTAGGGCAAAAGCAGCACCTTCTCCTCAGTTCTTTCAAGACCTTGAGTGAAGGTCCGGCACCGGGAATCGAACCCAGGCCTCCCGCACGACAGACTGGTGCCTTACCAACTGGGCTAACCAAGCGGCGGTGTTGGATAGCACAAAAGTTAAACTTTATAAATTTCAGTACAAATATGACAAAAAAATTGGCTAAATTGTTTCAATGATTTTTGCTCACTTGTTTAATTAGTCACTAACTCACTCGCTCGACCAGGCTTGCCGATTATGATTCTTCACGTGCACAACTCGTAAACAAGAGCGTCGGGGCTTAACAATAGGCCTTATGCATGTTTAAAGTCAAACACCCCAAGCCTCGCTTTCGCATCACGAAAGTGTGAATATTTTCATAAATCAAATCCCAAAGCGTCCACAAATGAAAAGAATTCCTTCGTGAACACGGTTTGCATGCGCAAAATGCTCACACCTATTTTTTGAAAACAAGGCTTGGGGGTGAGATCGACTAGTTTGACGTAAACATGCATAAGGCCTATTCATTGCAACAACAATTTATGGCAACAAAATTAACGAGTGTAGAACAATTACACAGCTTTCGCTTAACGTAAATCATCAACTGAAACTAACAGCATCAGTTCAGCTGACAGTTCATTGCTTTGACAATTCTGCTGATTTTTCTACAATGGAAGATTTCGTAGCGAGATCGGTAGTAACAGTTTGCATTCAACTCTACATTTTCTTCAGTAGCTGCCTCATTTAGATTAATACAACTTAACCATTAGACGCGCCAAAGGCAGTCGTCTAATATGGTTTTGCCGAGTGATTTGTTTAGTGAAAAACGTATAAGAATCAACTTTCACTTCAGAGTTCAGAGTCGAGTCACAACAAATTATTGCTCAGGCCAAACAAAATACTATCTGTGGTTCCAGTCACGTACCCTGAAAAAAATAGGGTCAGTCGGTAGAATTTAATAACTTCGTAGAAACTTATTGAAAGAGACAAACATCTTTAAAGAACGAACAATGACCTGAAAATCACGATTTCCGTGATTCAAACTACACAACAGTCGAAGGCTTCCTACAGTAGCTTTGTTTTCAAATGGCAACAAATATTTGTGCAAGATTCTCTGATTTTCACTGAATTACGCTTAACGCGATAACTTTTTTAAAAGCACGGAGTTTGAAGTATGTTTGAAGAAATTCACAAAAAATACGTAAGTAAGAATACATCGAGTATTAAACCAAACCAGTGCCAAATAAAGTTGACGGGAAGAATGAAACGCTTTTGTCTAATTTATGGCTAAAGAAGCAACAAAATATTCTTAGGTCAGCGAGTTGGTGCTAAAAAATTTAGGATCAGTCGAGTGAACGGAAACAAAGATATTAGTTTGTTTGGCCTTACCTGAAAACTTAGAGTTCGATATTCGAATTTCGACTCTCAACTGTGGTTAGTTCTTGTCTAAAGTATCTTACCTCTGACTTAACATATAATTTCTATCACATTTCTTTTCACGGTTTCGGCTTGAATTGAATCTTGAATTGAGTGTGGCGGCTCAACACAGAAGCAAAACTAGTCCTACAATCAAATTATTACGGGAAAAAATTTAGTTCAAGAAAATTTCGCCTCTTTCCAAACAAACTTATACATATGTTTTATCGATGTGTATGTGTGATGTCAGCAAACGAGGAAAGAGGAATCAAGAAAGAGTTCATAGTTGAGATACACAGCGCGCGTTATAAATGGCTGTGGTGATGCACTGACTCAGTCTCTAAATATGAATAAAGTGTATATGCATATGTCATCGCGGGGTTTTGAAAAAAATTGTAAAAATCGCTTGCTTGCTCTGTTTAGTGATAGAAACACTTGTGGTTTTTTAGTTCACTCAAGAAGTGCGAGAAAAACTGGACTACGCTCGTTTTTCTAAGCACTTCATCTTGAAAAAAACGCAAAAAAAATCGCTTGCTTGCTCTGTTTAGTGATAGAAACACTTGTGGTTTTTTTAGTTCACTCAAGAAGTGCGACAAAATCTGGACTACGGCTCGTTTTTCCAAGCACTTCCTTCGCGCTCACGTATGTTTCTAACGCTGAACAGAGCGCGCGCGTACGATTTTACTTCTAGAGTAGAAGTACTCTAGCGTCGTTCGAAAAATGTGCCCGGCAAAAATAGGTTGTAATAAGTGTTATTAATTTGATACTTATTGTTTGATCTTTAGGAAAAGGACCCTTGGTGGAGTATTGATATTGGGAAAAGAGTTTATGTTTACAAGCTGGAGATCACAAACAGAGTTGGCTGCTGTCTCCCAGCTTTAACAAATACAAAAATCCTACTTGGAAGTGAAAACGAAATCGACGCTAGATGTAGAGTCTATGCGTCCCTCAAAACACCCAACAAGTGGACATTCGTGTGCGAACCCCAAATACGGACAAGCCGACTCAAACTAAAGGCAGTGGGCAGATATCAGCAACTAACACTTTGTGAAGTGTCAATATTTGCAACAGGTAAAAACTTGTCAAGAATCAATTTTTTACAAAACCATTTTACTTAAATAAGACTTTGTTTTGAACGAACTGCTACTTAAAAAATCAAACAGATAAAGAAAGCTTTGTAATATTTAAAAATGTAACTGTCAAATCGTGCCCAGATAATGCCATCAAGTTTAATAATTGAAAAGTTAAAAATGCCAAATTATTTTGAGAGTATATAATTTAATACTTTGTTCAAAAGTAAGGAAAATCTCATCCATTTATTGCAGATAACATATTTGATTTCCACGGAATACAACAAGAAGTTTGGTTGAACATCGGGTCTAAAGTCCTTGAAACACTGCGAGGAGACAAGCGGTTTCCAAATCATCCTGATTATGTTGCTAACGCAAATTACAACTTTGACATCCCGTTCAGGACTTCGGTCAGTCACTACGGTCAGAAGCTGACAGCTTTTCTACAGGTAAAGTTAAAAGAGGGGTTGGCGCAGCGGTAAGATCTCTGCCTCCAAATCCTGAGGTCCCCGATTCGATTCCCGGCTTGGTCGAGGGATGAATATTTAGGTGACCTTCTTTCCCACTAAAGTTCACTCAGCTTTCCATCCTTCCCGGGTCAGTAAAATGAGTACAGCATACATGGACTGCTTTAAAGCGGCTGCCTGAGGCGCCTATAAATGCTTCGGTCCGCTGGGGCTAAACTGATCATTGTAAAACGCTTTTGAGCAAAGCGCTATATAAATGCACCACGAAACCTTTTAAACGTTGTAAAAAGCTTTTAAAAGTTGTAAGAAACTTTGCCTATCTGCTGTTAGAAAAAAGTTTTATTATTATTCCAAACCATTTTTCTAAGGACGATAACCCTTTCTTAACGTTTTTTTTCTAAAACAACATTTTTTTAAAAGAGCATCCCCGAAGATTTTTTTTCATTTGATCAAAACGTACTGATTCTTCAAAAAGTTTTGAAATCTGTATCATTCTGGTCAACTCTTGTCGCTGAAACGTAGGTTAACGAACTGACGTCGCATAAAAAATTAATGATTGCGACAGATAAAGAGAGCAAAAATCTAACTGCAGTACATCTTTCTGGCATATCTACAGAATCCTTTACTGTTGTATCTAAAATAGCAGCAGTGTTCCTTAAACTACCGTCGTCACATTGACTCGGCAATTAGTGTACTAAAATTGCGGCAGTATTTATTGTTTTCAAAAGTTCGTATACAAAATCTCAAGTTGTTCCCCAAAGAAATGTTCGGAGGTGTTCTTTTTGAGATGAGTACTTTTTAATAACGATAAAAAGCTATAGGCGCTTTAAACATAAAATTGAATTTTTTATACCTCTATGATTGTTGTCGAAACTGGTTGTGAAAAGTGATTCGGCATCTTTGAATACTTGAGCCACAAGCTTAGCAAGAAGTGGGAAATTATAAATAAAAGACCCCAAAGAATAGTAGCATACTGGAACAGTAACTTTACTACTCCTCGATGCAATCGATGTACTGATGGTGCACTGAATGTTACCCTTGCAGTTTTAATTTCATCTGTATTATTACCATATTTCACAGTGGCCAAGTACGGACAAGTCGTCGAGACGAACAAGTAAGAAAATGGAAAAAACACAATTCTGGACGATCAAGTCGTCTGAACCTATCCGTCCATTTGTCCGTTTTTTCAGACGATTTTTCGTGGACGACATTTTCCTCAATCGACCAAAGGCCGTCTGAAACTCACATATCTGTCAAACAAGTGCACCGTGTACCAAGGAAGGATAAATGCACTAGCATTCGTACGTCAAGAGTACGTGTGATGTGCATTTTACGACGGCCATTAAAAGACTATTTGTTCGCCTCGCTGTCACATTAAAAGTAAAACGAACAAAAAGTTAAACGACTTGTGAAAACGGTTATTGTATATTGTTGAACTCCTCAAGGCGGACAGCTTTGAAAAACGGACAAGAAAACTTAGTCCCTGCCATGCGTTGTCTCAGTCATCAACTGCATGCATGTATTTAAGTCTCTATAAGACGAACATCTCTCTAAAAAGGACGGTTGAGGCCGGTCCCGAAAGTGTCCGTCTTAGAGAGGTTTGAGTGTATCCTGTTTTAGTCAATGATGAACTAAGTAATCATTGGTTAACAAGTCTTTCCTTCCCCAGGTTCCTGAGTCAGGTAACTACACATTCTACATGTCCTGCTTTGCTGAGTGTGAATTGTGGGTCAAAAATGAAGATGCAGCTCATCAGACGACTAACAATGTCGAGCAAATTAGATTCCGACCGGAAAAAGCAATTAATAAGAAGTTAATAACAATATTGAGAGAACGGTCCACAGCTCACAACCAATGGAACAAGTAAGCAACGACAAAAAAGAAACATATTTTATCTTTTCTACTTATAACTGTTTTTTTAAACTTGGTTGATTAGGGAAGAAAAACTAGAGTAAAGTTAACAAAGCCTAGAGTGGAAAAATTCAAAAATATCTTTACGCCAGGCAGACAGAATAGGCGATTGAAATTCAAGAGCGCCCTGATAATCATAATAGAGATGACTCTTACAAATTAAGTTTTACCTGGAAACAATTGATCAAGGATAACACTTTGATTTAGCGTTAACTAGTTTTATCATAAAGCCTCTTAAAACAGAACAATACATTTATCCATTATGTTGCATTGCCACAGTGTATATTTGTTTTTTTACTTTATACATTCTATTTACTCATTCACGTCTTAGGCACCAGAGAAGCTGAAACGTCAATGTTTCTAAAACTTTTAATCACGTGTAAACTATAAAGTTTTGGATTTCATCTGTTATTTTTAAAAAACTAAAGTGGTTAACGTCTATGAAAGCAAGATTTGTGTGGCTCATTGAACGTCGGAACTAGTCATGCTGCACTGATACTTTGCTTCCTGCTGGTTGATAAATCTCGATGAAATGTTTAAAGTCTTCGAACAGGAGATGGATCACCAGCTTTCCTGCCGGTTGTTGAACTGCATTAGGCTATTCGTTCAATCCTGTTAGGCCAATCCGGTTAAAGAACCCTAAAAGGGGGCATCCTTAATGTAACAGTTACTATTTTTAGCAGCTGCTAACTCAATTTTTGTAAACTGCCTTTTTTCGTTTGATTTTGGCGCTGAGAACAGCGCCACTGAAGTGGCCTCCTCAGGACGCATGCCTGGGCAGAGTGTAAAAGGATCCTGGGTTGCCCAGACGTCAGGATCCCTCTCTCAGCCTTGATGATGTAATCCAAGGGAAAGCAGTGCAATACACTCGGCAGCAGTTTGGCTGCAGGAGCTGCCGAAGAGAAGCCAAGTTGACTTGCTGATCACCTTGCCGATTCAATATTTAGTACTCACTAAAAACTAAGGTTCTACCCCGCCTATCCCCCTCCCTACGCGTCAATTTGATGATGCATTTAAAGCCATTTCAAAATTTAATGAATGTTATGCTTGATGGTAGTTCCACGACTTTTACATCATTTACACTTTGATGCGCTCCTGAATGTGTAATTTCATCTGACAAATGGTTATGAAAATCCTTAAAATCGCTAAAATTAGTAGTGTCGCTAATTCTTTTTCATACGAAAATTTCTCAATTTAGCAGTCGCTAAAAATAGTAACCTTAAGGTATTCCCAAGTAGAAGCAAAAATATATTTCATGGTTTGTTTTCTAGGTATCCAAGTGTGCAAATGTCGAGCCCATTGTACCTGAGAAAGTGTTACTTGTATCCGGTAATGGTCCTTCACAAACACGGCGAAGGAAGCGATACTGCTTCGGTTGCAATGAAATTTCCTAATGGCTCATTCGAAGGACCGATCTCTGGAAGGCACTTGTATTGGGTTCGACCAGGTAGTTTCTTTTACTTACACAAGTAACTTTTTTTGCCCAATTAGTAATTATAATGTGCAAGCATGGTGCTATGTGTAGAAATCGTTCCCGTGTTTGCGAGATCGGTGGACTGAAAACGCACTGCTGCTCTTCAGCTCGAAATACACTTTATGTTTTTTACGCTGGTAGCATTATATTGCAATAATTCTGAGAAATTAGACGAATGCTTTCAATTTGCAATAAATTATGTTTCGAGGTTTGTGGTACTGACTTGTTCATCAGTTGATACAGTTCACAAACTTACAAGTAACTAGTAACACAAAAATTGGCTAGAATTAAAAAGATTGTTGTATTTCCGAGACGTTTTACTAGTCTGCTATTACAAAAGAAATTTGCTTTTTTAAAGGATATGAATTAACTGTTTAGTCTTTAGTTGTAAGGTTGTTGCAGCCCTTAGCCAGAACTTAAACTTTGGCAACACTCGAACTAATCTTTCTTCGTGTGTGAGACGTCCAGCCTGCTTTTGCATGTTCCCGTATGGTGTCGGATTATCTCGTAATAACAAACCCTAGTACTCGAACAAGAAAAATTGGTTCAAGTTGTTTGCTTCATCCGAATGGAATCCCATAAAATAGTTAGCAAATGCTACCGGTACAATGAAGATGCACCATAAGTTGAACTAGAAAGCCGACCATGGCCAAACAATAGTTTCTAGCTAACTTTTAAGCAAAAAACACTTTCTATCAAAGGCAA
>JAOBRD020712808.1:0-14427 GCA_027575215.2 Hydrozoanthus sils
GTGGCGGCACATAATACCCCACCCCCCTAAATTGGTTTCCTAGGAAGTACCATTGTTTTGACCTTTTCTCTTAAGAGTTTTGTTTGTGGTTCGTCTTACATTTCCTATCTATAGGATTTGTTAACCACTCGGCCACTGCGCCATCGACACAGATAACACTACACAATTCCTTTAAAGGTAATTATATCACTGCTGTTAACTTTCTACTTCATACAGATCACGTGGCTGCCCAAGTCGTCTCTTATCATGGCGAGAGTGCTTTAGTTGATGTGGACGACAGAAAAGATGGAAATTTTATTGTCAGTTTTACGCCTTTTCATCCGGGGTCTTACCAAGTTGAAATAACCGTTCGTCACGAGCCTCTAGCCGAATGTCCTATATCCATATTTGTAAACCCAAGGTCGCCAAGCGTCAGCACACTACGACCCAGTCTACTTGAGCTTCGCCCAAAATCCCGCGACTACCGAGCCGTTACGTCATTTTGTGGTAAACGAGAGCTGGGTGGAGTGTTGAGGAAGCCTGCTGGAATTGCGATGAGTAAGTCAGGGGAGATAGCCGTGGTGGACTCGGGCAACAACCGCGTTCAAATTTTTACTGGGAATGGAGAGCGCGCGGGGCAGTTTGGGACGGAAGGAGCAGCCGAAGGGCAATTTCAAGGTACGTGGTAAATTTTTGAAAACGAATTTTTGTGTAACGAACGCATGCGCAGTTGAATATTCCGAAAAAAGATGGCGGCTGTACATTTTACCATAATCCCTTGCGGACCTCGCTCCGCTAAACGAGGCTCAGAGAAGGCAAAAGTTGGCGAAACTCTTCCTTGCACTAACAACACTTTGAACGTAAAATCTTAAGTTTACAGATTTTCTTTGTGCGTTTTTATAAGCAAGTTGAGGGTTTTCATGCGCTAAGAACTGTAGGTAAATCAACATAGAGTATACAAGTGGTAGTATAACAATTTAAAGTACTTTTTCAAAAATGATTTAACTTTAAATTAAACAGTACAATGATATTTGAAAGCAATAGCAAGCTTTCGACTCCTTCGCGGAGCCTTGTTCACGCTAAGTGAGAATTCTTGAGATGTTAGCGGTCACGGGCTTTACAAACACGTGACCACAGCAGATTGCCCCAGATGTTGGGGAGCAAGTATCTGCCTGTGTCCTTATTCAAATCAGGCCTGTGAACACAGATGTAAATTGCTTCCTCGATTCCCCGCTCCAACCATCGGGGAAAAAAACTTTTAAATACGGTCTCCACACCTTAAAAGATTTTATTTAAAAAAGGTTAATTTAATTTTAGGGTTCACCCCTTTAACGTTCTGAATTTAGGATATGAATTAATTCAATTATTTCTACTGTGCAGGTCCACTTGGTATCTCTTATGACAACGCCGACAACATACTTGTGTCCGACAGCGACAATCACCGCGTGCAGATCTTCACTAAGGAGGGTCAGTTCATCCGAATAATTGGTGAGGAGGACCTCGAGTACCCCTGGGGCCTGTGCGTCACGGACGAGGGGAATGTTGCAGTGTGCGACTGGGGCGACAGAAGTATTAAAGTGTTTTCCCACCATGGGAAGTTCTTGACTCAGTTCAGCAGGTAATACGTATACTACCAAAATTCGTGCCCGCGTTAGTAGAAACTCTTCTACAATTTTCCTCGTATGAGAGAATAGGGAGTTTACGAAACGAGGAGGGCGACATCGATGACGACGGTTTCTAAAGATCTATTTGTTTCTTTTTATTTTCCACCATGTTTGACTCGTCTGCCCTCTCTTTTGTCCTAGTAACGCTTTGTGAACAGAAAAAGATCACAGGTCCCTGTATAAAGATAAAAGAAGATTGCGAAGATTTTCTGTTTATCGTTCCCGTAGTCGTAAGAACTCCGAAATTAATTTTTTCACGTCGGAATTTTGAAGACGACGGCGTGCAGGTGGCCAGCACGGTGCGTTCCAACGTGCAGCTATTGTGTTCACGCTGCTGCCGCTCTTATTGGGCCTTATAGTAACGAGAGCAAGACGGAGTACATTAACACTACTTATCGCTCCCATAATCTGAAATCTGTTTCTGGAGCAAACATCAAAAAGGTTCAAGACTTCAAATATCTTGGATCGTGGATAATGGACCCAGAAAAGGACTTTGGAGTTCGAAAATTGCTAGCCTGGGTAGCTTGCAACAAACTTCAAAAGCTCTGGCACTCAAATTTATCAAGGGATTACAAAGTCTTCTTGTTCCAGTATCTAGTTGAACCAGTTCTTCTCTACGGTGCAGAGACCTGGACTTAAACACAAACAGCTCAAAGAAAGCTGGACAGCACACATACGAATCTTCTTCGCCGGGTGCAGAATATTCATTGGTCTGAGCACGCAACAAAGGAGAGAATTTACGGAAGCATACCCCCTATTTCAGATACTCTAATACGTCGACGCCTCCAATTTGCGGGACACTGCTTAAGAGCAGAGAAAGAAGTCATCTCGACTCTTCTGCTATGGAGCCTAAATCTCCCGATCCGTAATCGCAAAACGACATACCCACGAATGCTATCACGCCACTCGGGTATCAAAAATTGGCGAACTGAGACAGGCCATTAGAGACCGCGCAGTGTGTCGTGCCGTTGTTGCTGACGTAGCGGCCTCGGATGCCGAAGGATTATAATGATTGTGTTCGCTATTGTTTTCTTCCGCCGTCGATGGCTTCGCCCTCCTCGTTTCGTAAACTCTCTAATAAGAACCGATGACGCCGACAACGATTGCAGTATGCAATAGTATAGCTGCATGCTGGAATGCACCGTGCGGCCTACCTGCACGTCGTCCGGGAGTTTCAACTGAAAAGCTCAATTTGGGAGTTCTTGCTACAACAAGAACGATCTACAAAAAGTTTTCTCAATCTTAATTTACCATTTAGAAAAAAAAGCTATTTACCTTTTTTTGTTCACAATGCGCAACTCAGACAAAAGAGAAAGCAAACTAGCCATACGTGATTAAAAAATGTAAGCAAGATGGGTGCTGCTTGTTAGTCGTCGTCGTCAATATTCCCGCCCTCGTTATCTTAGTTTTATTCTCCTTCACTGTATTCGTACGAATGAAAAAGATTTTCCTTTTAACTTGTCAAGATGTAAAGAACAATAAGACTGACAACCTTTACAAGTTGGGAAGCTTGTTATGCGCTTAACAAGCTCTGGAACTAACAAAGAAAGCCAGGCCTAAGTTTAACACAGTTTACCTCCATAAAGCTGTCTTCTCACTCAAAAAATATTTCTAGACGGAACTGCTGGTCGCTTTACTCTCGACCTTTTATGTGTCTTGGTCAGTTGCTTCTTTTTTCTCACAGCTATAACTTGTGCCTTACGACTTTTGAATAGATTGCCGAACCGTTCTCAACTGCTCGTTGAGAGCTTCATATAAACTTTACTTTCCTTAAGCAGCTCCATAATGTAGGTGCTGAGGTCTTCAGTACAGGCGTTGAAGTAAAACTATTTTTTGTTCCTCTTGTATATTAGCTTTGCTGCTTCTGTTTTCCTCTTGAAAACTTTCGCTTCGGAAACCGTTCTACTAAATGTATCCAAATTAAACTTTATGTGCTTTGCAGAATAATTACGCAAATATACCGTTAATATGCCTTGAAATTTTATAGAACATCCGTTCGATAGGATTCAGTTCGGTATCTGTAGGTGTGCGTTCTTAAAAATCAAACGGAAATTTAGTAACGGTGTTAACTGGAATGAACTTGAACTCTAAACTTAGCTTTATATATTTTCTACAAACAACAGTTGGTAATCAACTATTCAGTACAGTTGCATACAAACGAAAATTCTTTAAGTGCTATTTCCTGCACAATTAAAAATGCGTATAACGCATTTAGCATGCTAACACAACATCATAACTTCGAACAAAGGAAAATTCATTTCCTGGCCAAATTGACGACGACTTCTAACAAACAACACACTTATGGTTTGTACATTTTGATGACGCATGGCTTGTTTTCTTTCTCTCTTTTTTGCCGAACTACGCTTTGTGAAAAGTAAAAGATGGAAGATTCCTTCTTATAGGTAAATGAAGACTGAGATTGTATTTTCTGTTTATTGCTCCCGTAGTCGTAATAACTCCAAAATCAAGCTTTTCGCGCTGTAATTTTGAAGACGACAGCGTGCAGGTGGCCAGCACGGTGCATTCCAACGTACAGCTATTGTATTCACTATTGCTTTCTGCCATCGTCGTTGGCGTTGCAGTCCTCATTGCATAGTCCCTAAAGTATTTCGGCTGTTTTCTTTTTTGTGTACCGCACTTTAGACTGTTCAGTTTGCTCTTTCTCTAGTGTGACCAAAGGTAAAGCTGGCAATCCAAGCAAGCCTTACTTCATTATCCATCACAAAGAAAAGTACTTCGTCTCTATGGACAGCCATTGTATCCAAGTGTTCAGCAGTCAAGGCCAGTATCTGTACTCTATAGGGGGAGGCAGTCGAAAGAGCCGACAGTTCAAGGATCCACGGGGGTTGGCTGTTAACAATGACGAACATTTGTTTGTGTGCGATAGTGGTAACCAACGTATTCAGGCGAGTTTTACTTCATTTTAATTTGGTTATTTTATTGTACAGAAATATTTAATTAGTTAGTTATAAACAGAAAATAAGTTTACCCCCAGCGGACCGGAAGTATATGTAGCCCCCTCATTGCCCCTCAGGATTGGGAGACTGATTTTACTACTGCGTCAATCAAGTTTTACACGTTCAGCAATCTGTAAATCCAAAGATAAAATTCGGTGACAGTGGAAACACACAAAAATCCTTTTGTATAAAACATAGTCGAATCCTGATGACTCAAACCGAAACTGAAAAACCTTTGAGTTATCGGGAGTTTGAGGTACCGAGGGTAAATTTCTTGTAAATGTTTACGTGGGGAAATCAATTTTGCAATTTGGTTCGAGTTATTGGGAGGATAAAGTTAGTGTGGGTTCGAGTTATCGGGGGTTCGAGTTAGCGAGGGTAAATTTCTTGTAAATTTTTACGTTGGGAAATCAATTTGGCTCGAGTTAGCGAGGTTTCAAAATATATTGGAATTAATGATGATAAAAGAATACGAATGGAAAAACGTTCTTTAACCTTCAATACCGTTATCCAGAAGCCAACTACCTTATCAAACTAACAACTACATACCACCTGCAATTAAGTACTTAGTTCATTTATAATTGTCCCTGTTCACTAAAAGTCGATGAGTTTTTGTTTTGTTTCGGTATTATACTACATAAATTATATAAATGTATATTATTTACAATGCTTGCGAAAACTTTGTTTTATCGGTAAATGCAAGAGGTTCGAACATCCTTTGATTTACTGTTTTTCATTAAAAATATATTCTCTTTTGGTAACCATGATAACGTTTGTTTATCAAATTTTGAACTATAAATATTTGCGTTTCTAGCGCTCTGATTGGTTTACTCATGGTTAATTTATACGGACTGGTTAGTAAACCAAAATAGAGATATTGTAATCAGGCATAATTATAAGAGATTTAAAAAATATAGTTTGATACTGGTTAAAAAATTTATTAAAGGACGTTTCGAACGTAAAAACTTCGCTCTCCCTCAGCTATAAAATATGATGAAACTATATTTGTCTTTGTTCGCCATTTTCTTTTGTTTTCTGGTCTTGAACCTGCACAAAACGTGCAGAAAACACAAAAGCTTTTGAAATGCAAATCAACAAATAGCCAGTCAACACCACAACACCTGAAACAAAGAATGTGCAGGATCACGGTTCGTTCAACATAAAACAAAGCATCTTTGTACGTTCTTTGTATTTGCCTTTTGAGGTTTGCCGTCTTTCCTAACCAGTTCGTATATATTAACTATGATTTACTCATTTTCGATTATCCCGTCGTAGAAACCGACTAGAATACTATCACGAATACTGCAATATGATTGGCTTAACTAATCACTGTCTATTGAGCGGTCGACAGCGAGTAGCGAAACTGCCGATGTTTTAAACAAAAAACAATGGCGGTATCTTTAAACACTCGTTTTTATCGCTTTAAATTCGTAAAGAGTATACTAGTTGGTTTCTACTTAAACACTTAGACTACTCGTTGCTCGTCGCTTCGCGCCTCGTTGACTGTTGACTCAAAGAAAAATCCAACTCGTAGTTTAATTGTTAAATAAACCTTATATGGAAAGTGCCGCCAAGCTGAAAAATTTGTGCGAGAGACAAAAAAATGAATAATTTTCAAACATCGACGGTTTCAGAAATATCACTAAATTTAATAAAACAATTAATCCGATCGCGCTTGTTGGATAAGAGATAATTTATTGCCAACTTGGCGATTCGCAACTCCTTGGCTCGTTACCATCTCATGTCCAACAAGCGCGAAAGGAATAAAAAGTTGGGTATTGATAAAACAATATACAAATTATTGCTCTTATAGGTTTTCACAGAAGATGGACGTTTTGTGACATTTGGAAGTCACGGCAAGGATGAAGGCCAGTTTGACCGACCACAGGATATTGTTACAAGTAGAGATGGTCGCATTTATGTTACAGATTTCTTTAACAATTGCGTTCAGGTATTCGAAAAAATCGAACCAAAATGTCACGCAACGAGTCTTATGCTTCCTGCACTCAGCGAGTCGACCCTTTTCTCCACTCATACGATTCAATGAGGTGTTACAAAGAGTCACGCAAACACAGTGTCGCGTAATGTGTCTACCGGTCTACTTCCCGCATTCGGTGAACCAAATCTTTTTCCCTCTCATTCGATTTCACAAGGTATTACAGGTCACGCAACCACAACGTCACGCAACGAGTATATTTCCCGTACTCAAGTCAACTGTTTTTCCTCTCATTCGATTCCATGAGGTATTACAAAGAGTCACGAAACCACAACGCCACGCATTGAGTCCATCGGTTAACTTCCAGCACTCGACGAACAAGCTCTTTTTTCCTCTCATACGATTCAATGAGGTGTTACAAAGAATAGTCAAGCAAACAAACTATCTCCCCATGGTTTTATACGGTCACACAACCAACATCACTCGTCACGTAACAGTCACTAGTGTGTTCCAGGCCCCGCACGTGACAGATGTAACCTTCAACCTGTTTTCAACAAAAAACTTCACCTTCGTTGGTACAGAATGATTGTCTTTCGTACCGTGGCCTAACTGGCCGTAAACTCCTGCGGAGAAGAAACAGTAGAAACAACAAGAAAAATTAAAAAATCATAGTTGTATTAAAGTGCTACTGGTGCAAAAACCGACATGAATCTTTTTAAACATTTCCTATGCCAATCTACAGATTAGAAGAAGAATCAACAAAATAAAAAAAAGTGTTGGAGCTCTGCGAGTGTCTTTATTTTTCCGATGAACTGAGAGAAAAATCCGTCCGCCATTACAGAGTTGCGAATCGCCATATGACGCCGATGCCTCAACACGGGACAACCAAAACTACGTACATAATGCCCACCATATATACCAACACACCCAACAAATAATCTTAAAGTCCCTATCAAGCTTATTTTTTTAAGTTCCAGATGAAAAGCAGAACCCTTAAATAATAGTAACTTTCGAAAATAGAACCTTTTCTAGCCGTTCCTGTTACATTTTTCAGACTTGAAGCATGCAATGATGACGTAGCAGGAGGCATATGACGTAGCACGAGGCATAAAGCAGAGACAATCTTTTTTATCTCAAAAAATTCAATTCTGGCTACAATACTCACATTGTTATAACTCTAATCAATGAATTATTCCCTTGAAATTGTTTTAAATAAAAATTTTATGACACTTTTAACAGAAATGAAATTATTTAAACAAAAGCCACATAACTCACTGCTGCTACGTCACAGGTTACCGGTCCCCGGCCTGCTCGGTCAAAACTTACATTCGAATCTTTTTTTGATTAAAAAGCATATTTAGACGTGGAATTTTTCTTTGGTTATTCCATTTTTGTGTTCGCAGATGACAACAGTTTTAATCTGGAACTTAAAAAATATGCTTGATAGGGACTTTAAACAAAGAAAGAAACCCAATAGGCCTCTCTGTATATACAATGCAGTTAATTGAGAGCGGCACGGGTTGTGTTATTGACGTCATATCCATTGTCCGTGCTTAATCCAGCATGACGCTGGTGATTCGCTCTCGATTAATGGCGGGCAAAAGAAAACACCAGCGTTGAGCCTCGAAAAACACACTTCAACGTTTTTTATCTCAGAGGTTTGGCAACACGTTTATCTTCTATGTATTCTGCAAAAAAACCCCGGGATCTTGGATTTCCGCACTAGTAGCACTTTAAGGTAGAAGCACAAACTTTAGAAAAAATGTAGCTGAATAATTTGAAGGAATAAAATCAGCTGCAATTTCATTAGAGTCTTGTAACGACATTGCAATACTCTTCTTCCAATTGGCTGTTAAACAATGCTACATTTTAAAACAGATGAATTTTTTCAATGAGTTGTGCTAACTTACCCCAGCCCCAAGTCCAAAGGCCTCCGTCATCTGAAATACGAGAGTAATTTAATTCAGAAAGTAGGTTTCAAATGCAAGTCGGCAAAAATAACCTCTTGAGGGAAGTGAGTCCAGCTAATTTTTCATCTTGTCAGTCACACAAAAACCGTTTCAGATAATTATTTGAACGACTAGTCATTCTAGCATTTAAGATAGAAGGGTAGCATCATGTAAGTAGTCTACGTTTCAGCTGACCCAAGCTCTTTCAACCGTCGATATATACGGAGGTTTAGATAGTCTATGGCGCAGACTACGTGTAAGTTGTGGGTTATGGCCCTATGCGCATGCTCCCGAGTTCTACGCCATTCACACTTCGCCTCCCCGCCGAACACATTAATACATGAAACTTTGGCGACTCGTTAATTTGGCGAATTTTCAAAAATTGCTGAATTAAATTGCACTAAAATTAAGTGTTGCTAAATTCAAATTATCACTAAATTAAAGTGAGTAGAATATAAAAATCCGCCATCTTGTTCGTTTTACACAATCACGCTCTTTACGATCATAGTTGATAAGAAACCATTGTTGTAGGTCTTTGTTCCTCGTTTTCTTTTGTTTACTAGTGTTGAAGGTGCACAAGATACAAAAGGTTTTGAAATGTAAATCAACAAGTAGCCAGTCAAAATATTCTCATTAACACCTGAAACACTGCAACCTCACGGTTCGTTCAACCTACAACAAAGCATCTTCGTACATTCTTTGTATTTTACTTTTGAAGTTTTCCAGCTTTCATAACCAGTCGACTATATTAACTATGTTACGATCAACTATAAACTTTTTTAAAATTAAGAACAAACTTAATAAAAACATTGGGGCTGAAATTATTTTAACAAAATAAATAAAAAGGAGTAAATAATAAATAAAAGGAACACGCACAGCAACATACAAGCATCAGACTGCAGGTCAGGTACTCTGACAGTACACATAGTATCACGACATATGGAGTGGGTTAACCCCATGGGAGAACATAGAAAATTTAAGAACCTTTAAGGACAAAATAAGAACATTTCGAGCCTGAAATGGTCGAAAAAATTAAGAACATTGAGCCTGAGCTAAATTTTACTGATTCTTAATAAAAAAGTGTAATGTGTATCGAATATCTACGGGTTAAGGTACAGCGACACGATGCAACAATCCCTGCACCGTTGCGCCCTATGGAACTGTTGCACGCAACGTTGCGCGGAGTAGAAACCGACCCTACTCCTGCAACATTGTACACAACGACTTCACCGTGTGGCCACACGAAAAAGTTCAAAGACGCGCAACGTTGCATGCAATGTGAATCGTGTAACAGTATCTTAAATTTCGATCAACTAGCTTCACAACTGAACTTGTGATATAAATCGCCAAATCATGAAACAAACGATTGATAATTTTAATGTTTTATTGTTGTTGCAAAAGTTTTGAATACCTTAGTTAGCTAAAAAGTTTCAGCTTGTAAAATCACGAAAACTAAGTGACTTTGTTCTAAAATTTACGAAAAATTGCTAAATTAAAGCGTCAAAAGGTGATTTTTTAAAATCGCTTAATTTAACGTCTTGTTAAAATTTCTAGTAATAACGTACCTTGAATAATTTAAGGGAAGGAGTAGTTGTTTACAGGAGCAGGATCTGAAAAGAACTATGGATTGGATTTGAAAAAATTGAAAAATTGGGGAAGACATCGCTTTCCCACAATTTCCTTTGTTCACTCTTCTCTGTTTACAGCCTCCCCATGGGCTTCCAGAGATCTAACGTATTACTTGTTTGTATTGGTCCTTTGGTTTTAGATGCTCTTTCTTCTCCTTTTGAAGCGAACAGCCTTTTTAAAGTCTTGTATGTTTGCAGCCTAATCACCTTTAGATTACACTATGGGCTTCCGGCGACCTTACTTTTTGCATCGTCCTTTTGGAATTTAGGGCCCTTTTTAAGTCTTGTATGTTCTGCAGCCTTATTGACTTTAGATTCAGCGATCTCACTTGCTACATTGCTCTTCTGGGTTTTAGATGCTCTTTCTTCTCTTTTTCAAGAGAACAGCCTATTTCAAGTCTTGTATGCTTTGCATCCTAATTACTCTATGATTAAACTGTATAGGCTTCGAACGATCTTACTTACTTGTGACTGCAGCAGTATGCCGAGAGCCACAGCTAGCATGTATCACATGATTTTCTCCAGGGAAATCCACAAGGGCTGGGACCATTTGAAACTGAACTCGATCGCCTTTCTTATCTGTCTCGTCAATATTTTTTCCCGTTCCTGACACTCCAACTTGTCCACTTTCATTCCATCCCCAGGTGTACAAGTCTCCAAATTCTGTATGAAAATACAAAAGAATCGTTTTATCAAACAAAATCCCAGTGTTGCCAGAATTGGTTTTAAGCTAACCTGAAGTCAAGTTCTTGACATTTTGAATCAAGGAGTCATGGGAGAACAGGCATTTGCAATAAGAATCAAGGTCCCCTTTGAGGTCTGCCACCCAGGGCCTAAGGTTTAATGTTCTTATCTGAGAAGATGCGAAGGTCTTATTAAAGCACCTTCTCCTCAGTTTATTTTAAGACCCTGAGCGATAGTCTGGCACTGGGAATCAAACCCAGGCCTCCCGCATTACAAACCGGTGCCGTACCAACTGCACTGACCAATCTTTCTAGCAGGTTTTGGCTAGTTCTTATTCTTGGAGAGGGGTTGCAAGAGTTTGATACCAAAGGAAAATTTTTGACTTGTGAACTGTCTTGAATGGTATTTTAACATTTCTTGGCACTTATTGAAAAGAATGCTTTATTCATTGAGAACATGCCACTATACAATCCCAAATACTCCTAAACACGTAACTATATAACCAGCTCACCACTAATTACTGCACAGTGCCAGCCACCAGCAGAGATCTGAGTCAGTCTGATGCCATCCAAAGCTTCAACAAGTTTGGGTTGACACTCTTCATCTGTTGTTCCATGCCCTAGCTGCCCTCGGCTTAGTTGAAATAAAAACAGTTATTCCAATTATGACTTACATTTTGGCATTATGAAAACTAAGTTTGTTCAGACACAAAGTAAAAAGCTGAAACTACAAAAACTAATTAAATAAAAATTAATTTTGGAATGTTTAATTTAAATTTATAGAAAAAAATGGTATAATAAGAAAGAATTTGCTAAAACATTTTCTGAGAAAAATTATCAAAAATACATGTTTTGATGGCACCACCAATTTGTACGCATGATTTCAACTATTAATTTGCCATTTACCTTCAAAAACTAAAAGCAAAAATTCAATTATGGTGAGACTTACTGAGGCATCCAAATAAGTATAATTGTATGTCTGATATGAGTGGTTGCCACCGCAGTGGGCAGTGTAAAGATACTGCTTCATGATGCAACATTGCTGCAATGTTATGCATGTTTATAATGTATTGTGTGACCACACAATGAAATCGTTGCATGCAACATTGCAGGATAGGAATATTTTCTAGTTCCTGCATTAGTTGCATGCAACAATTTAAAAGGTGGCTACATGGTGCAATTCTTCCATTGCGCACATGCGATGTTGCATCGTGTAGACATACCTGAAGAATACATAGCTTAGTAGTTGGTTGAGGTAAGACTATATGACAAAGAAAAATTTGATAAGACAGAAATGTGTAAAGTAAAGGTTTTATAGATTGAGTTCAATTACCTTCCATTTCCTAGACTGTATACTTTTCCAGCTGTTGTCAAAATCAATGAATGTTCTTTGCCACAACTAATGGTGTGGACTATTGTACTAACTTCCAAGGGTCTTGATATGGCAAAGAAGGATTTAATGTTTGATGCTTGGTTAAAATCTGTGTTGCCTTCTACAAGCCACAACTTGTCACAAGCTACAGTTATACAACATCCACAGTTAAAACCCACAGTTAAGATAAATATGCAGTTATGCAGTAAAAATTACCTAAACATATCAACAGAGTAAAAATTAACATACAAGAACCTAAAATATAAGAACCTGTTAGGCTAAAATGATCATAAATAAAGAACAATTATATTCACAATTTTAATTCACCTGAAACAATAAGGAAGTGTTTTTCTGTGCAGCCAACTGTCTTGATTTTCAAGTCAACATTTGGCTTTATTTCCAAGGAATTGGTGTCTAATGGCTTTGCAACTGAATCTTTCTCTGTGATGTTGTTCCACACAAATATTTTGAAGTCACTTGTGAGTAAAAGAATCTTGTTCCAAACACACTTAACATCTCTTATCTTGTAGGCTGGCAGCAAGTTCTCAGAGAATCCTAGTTGACCAGACTTTCCAGGTATCCAGCCATATGATTGTAACTGACCTTTCTCTAAAAACCAGTGAAACGAACTTAAGTGCCTTTTTCACTTGTTGCAATACTTTTATATATACTATTATCTCAAATGATATTAAAGATATTGAATAAAGAGTGTAATTGATATTAGGAGCTAACTAAGAAGCAGGCTTTGACAAAAATACAAAGTATAAGGATGTTAATGGCTAGACCAGACAGGTGATATTCAAATATTTATGAAAAAATACACACCACTACTGTACATTAATGTACTTCAAACAAACTGCCCCTAATATGGTGGCCCAGAAGGTTCAATACAAATACAAATTTTACAACAAAGCAAATCTTACATAACAAACACGAATCTCACAACATGAATTCAAAGAGTTCACAACACAACTGAAGAGATTTGCAAAACAAATGCAAAGACTTTGTGTTTTGTTGCAAGTCTTTGCATTTATTTTGTGTTGCAAGCCTACAATTTGTGTTGTGAGATTTGTATTTGTGTTGAGCCCTCAGGGCCACCATACCCTTTCTAATAAAATGCTGAATCCTCTGTGAAAATTGCCTTTTGTAAAGGTTGGACCCACGTTACTTCTTACATATCATTATGACACTAGTAAAGCTTTCATAAACTTTTGGTGATTTTTTTCCGTCCAGCTACATGCTTATAAAAACCAGTAACCTTCTGCTGAGGCTGGGCTGTTCTTTAACTCTACTGCAATTTCAGCCTCAAATTGTTCTTATATTAATTTTCCTGATGTTTTTAAATGAAAAGAGCAGTTAGAAATGTTACATTCATTAACTTATATATTACAAGAACATTTCAATTTGTGTTGAAGGATTAAATAAAAGTTTTGAAAACTGTTTGATTAAAATTTCAGTCTGGTGATTGCTATTAGTTTGTTTTTAATTTGTGGGCAAATTCAGCATTTGGTACATTCTCATATCCTTATAAGAGAAAGCAATATGGGGGGGTACTCCCATATAAAAGCTGTATGGGGATGTGCCACCCTACTGGGTAGGGTTTTCGACCTTCTTATCATAAACAGGGTACGTATTTTGACCGGCCAGTTATCCTAAACAGGTTTGCTCTGTCAATTATCATAAACAGGGTAGCATTTAAGGTTTAAGAAATTAAAGCAAATGATATTTAAAGTCTTGTGATGTTAATTATTGTTCCGCAGTTGATATTAGCCTGGCCGGTAAGATTGACTCGGGAGACAGATCAACACCAGGTTATTTATTCGATCAGAGGCATAGTTGTCTAAATAAACATTGTCTTTTCTATAGATAACAAACAACTATTTATACAACAACCACTGCCGTTTGCAAACAAAGGATACTCATGTTACATGTGGCTATCAGCACTGCAGAAGGTGACAGCCAGTTAGCTGTAAAATTACTCGTTCCGAAAGTTCTTTAGGACACAGTTAGGATGGCACTTTATGTAAGTTGGAAGTTACTGTAGGTGCTCGACAGGAATGTTCATGAACATAATTGACTATTTGTAGACTTGATAGTCATGAATATTTGCTTATTAAACATTTATGTCATAAATTATGCCTGTACATTTATATCATAAACAAGACGTCACTTTATTACAATAATCATAAACAGGGTCAACAAAACTAAAACTCATATCATAAACTGGGTCAGGGTTTCAAAGCTTGGGTGGCACCCCCC
>JAOBRD020712915.1:0-14425 GCA_027575215.2 Hydrozoanthus sils
TTTTTTATCTCTGCATACCAGGAGCTGAAATCTGCAAAACGTCCATTTTACCATTACCGCGACTCATCAAATGATCACGTAAGTGTTTTCTGAGGAGCAAAATGGCATAAGGAAAGAACGAAACAAAAAGCTTAGTTCAGAACCGCTTATCTGTTCATTACAGTGATGTACCGAGCTAAAGAGGTTTTTGCAAGACGAAGGGTTTTATAAATAGAAGTCAAGTCAGAAGGAATCTAGCAAATCCTAAAGTACAAAATAGTGCGAATATTCTTAACCTTTTCAAAACTTTACAATGTTTCCAATTATAACAAAATCGGTTCATTTTCTCCGGCTGAGGGACAAATTTACTAAACGACCTCACGAGCGTTCCGTTTATCTTCCCTGTACCCAACTGTCGATTGTAGCTGATTATTAAACAAAGTTAAAATACAGTTTAAAAATATGAACAGATCTTCTTTTTGTATGAACACATCAGTGTGTTAAACTCTCAATTGGTAAGACATTTAAAAAGTGTTTACATTGCCATATAACGAAATAAATAACTGGTGCACCTCGCGAAAAAGTAACTTTAATGTCCTCCGCTCGATGTTTCCGCAGATCCTAACATACTGTAGATTAGAGTTTGAAAATTAAAGTCGGAATCGTCAGACAAAAATTTTAGGTCATTACTAATATTAAATTTTATTTTCTTTTAGTTCGAGCAGCTGAAAACTGCAAAACGTCCATTTTACCATTACCGCGACTCATCAGACGATCAAGTAAGTGTTTTCTGAGGAGCAAAATACCATAAGAAAAGAACGAAACAAAATGCTGGGTTCAGATACGCTTACTTCGTATTCTTTACAGCGGTGTACATAAAAAATGTTTTTTCCTCGAAGAGTTTATAATAAACTAAATGATCTAATGAGCGTTCTTTGCGATACCTAGTAATACTGACATGTAACGGACTATTTGAAATTGTTTAAAATAAATTTGTTAAGTCTCAACTGCTCGTCCTTTCATACGAACACTTCTCTGTGTGTATTGTGGTGTTCTTTTCTTTGATTATCAAGAATTTCGACAATGAAATGACCACACTTCATTTGTCACAGTTTTAAGGAGCGGGCGAGGAAAGTAGCTTTGCATGTAATCATGTGTTTAGCTGGAGGAAGAAACTAATGTGTTATTTTCAAAGTATGTCAAAATTTTCAAAAGTTGTTGCATTTGAACCAAAATCGATAACTTTCCAATTTATAATTTAATCAACCTGGGAGTATTTTGATTTTAAACTTGAATAGTTTATCTAACTTGCTCAATTCCTGTTTTTTCATTACAATTTTTTTTCTATGTGCTGCATTAAGGAGAAGTTAAATAACTGTGTGATAAACTGGCGGGCCTGAAAGGTTTAAATATAAGATATGTTACCTCTAGAAGTTCATGTATTGTGTTTAGAATGTTATTTGGTTAAGGTTTAAAGTTTAAGTGCTAAATCAATATTTTGTTCTATCATCGAGTTTTACAGACAAGAAATTGTTTCCGTTATAATCTGTTAATGGTTAAATTATATGTTCACAGCAACAAATTTGTATAGCAGAGGTTGGATAAACAGCAGACAAGTCCTGTAATATCTTTGACATGCAATTGTATGCATGATATGTGTGACTTTCTTTGAGACAGTGCTAGAATTTTCAAGAGCCAAAAATATTTGGGTTTGATGTATGCTTAATTTACAGATTTTGTCGCGTCTTTTTTAATTTTGTGTGATTTAAGATAATTTATTTTTTTTTTGATACAGTGACTAATTAGGTACTTGGAAAAGGGGAAACCTTCCGGAATAACAACGAAGAGGCAGAAAATTAAAAAGCCTTGTTAACATTTTGTTACTAGTAATCGTGTTCTAGTTATCAATTGAAATGGAAATTTCAATATTTAGAAAATATTGTAATGCGATGTAACTTTGAGTGAGGTAATAAAATAAAAGCTGCAACATGATTCAAATGTTTCTCTTCCTTTTCTTAAATTGTTTTTAACTCATTAGTTTTTCTATAGTAAAATACCGTGTAAGAAGAAAATTTTGCGGGAATATATTGTTGCGTTTTTCGCGAATTTTAGGCCAAACCGCAAAAATAAAAATCCCTCAAAAAATTTAACAAATAAATGAAGTTTTGTGTTGCTCATATTTTCGGTAGCAAAATAATTATTCAAGCCGCAACAATAAACTCCCGTTAGAAGTCTTAGTGTATCTTAATCCCCAAAAAGTTCTTCCCGCGAAACGCAAAAGTTCGTCTAAAATAAATTTTCCCCAAACTTTCTTCTTGCGAGGTAGTTACAGACTATGACCAGACTTCTCCAATGTTTAGGTTATAAAGGTTGCGGCTGGGATGTTATTATGGCGTGCCAGGGCATGTTTCCCCGGAAAGTTTTGAAACTGATAGTTTCCCAAAACCATCACTTCTTGTGATTTCAACATCAAGGTCGCCGATAAAACTATCCGATCTATCTAAAATATACTTTAAAAAAAAAAAAAAAAAAAGACAAGGTCAAAAAAGAGGCTAAGCCAGTTCGACATTTCACAAACACAAGTGCGTGTCGGGATAAAATGTAAAATTCCTGAAACAAAGGAACGCAATGTAGAGGGATGGGAATTCATCATTTTTCCTTTTGATGAATATTTCATTTTATCCCGACGCACGCTTGTGTTTGTAAAATGTCGAACTGGCTTATAAGATCAAATGTACGACGGTGATTGTGTTTATACTGGTCATATATCAGGCGCACTAAAGAACATCCAAAACTCATACAAACTTTGGACAAAAACTCCTTGCTTGCCAAACACCACGTGCTTCACAATCACCAAATAGATTTGAAAAATGTTGAAACTGTTGACAAATCAAGACTCATTCTTGAAACTTGGCACTCCATGCAGGATAACGACGCTGTAAACGAACACTTGGCACTACCATGTACACACGCATACAATAGCATTAAGAATTTTTAGATCTATTAAGTGCACTCTATAGCCACCTTGCCTCCATATAGAAGATTCCTTCGAGATTTAGTATATTACACCTTTATTTTAATACCAAGCGGAACGCCGTTCGATTAAACTTGTATTTTAACCTTGCTGTACTCAGCCGAAACGTCTGTTTTAACAAAAGGTTTTTAGTCAGTGTTAACTTCTGAATGTTTTTCATTTTCAATATGCCTGACCACAAACCACAGTTGCAACCTTTGGATAACAGACTTTGTTTAAACAGCCGAAGAAGAGTAATATCTTCTTACAATAATAACAATTCTTTCTGCTGTAAATTTTACAGCAATATCAATGTTACAAATGTTTACTGTTTAAAGTGCATGTTTGAACATATAACAATCTTTGTTCTGCATGTAAGCAAACAAAATATGTGAAGTATTCATAGTAAGAATCAGAACTTTAGAATAAGTTAATGACAACAGATTAAACTTGTTTGTCTTTACCACGTGCACTGTGGTAGAGACAAACAAGCTTAATCAGTCCGTCACAGATAGAGATTCACATCGCGGCCAACTAACTGAAAGATGAAAATTACGCCATCCTTAATTTCTTGTTTCTTTTAAAAATGTTAAAGTTTTTGCCGCAAAATTAAAGTGTATTTAATGTAAACAATCAAAAAATGTATATTGTCTCACATCTTGATCGTCCAAAATGAAGTGACCAGACAGAACGTTCTTTTTCAACTTTGTTGTTTGTTCTATTGGATGCAAATCTGCCTCAGGACAAATTTGTTGCAATTGTTGTTTCAAGCAGGTCTGACTAGCTCAATAAAATCGTAAAAAATATACAACATTCTCCAAGTATAAATCTCTTCCTCGCTGTGATACAAACAAATCGCGTGACCTCAAAAACAGACCGAACCACGCAGGTGTGCATATATAAAACGACAAGCGTAACGGAGCGGCCCGAGTAATAATTGAGTTTGGTCGAGTTTCACCAATTGTGTGTTTTGGCGAAAACAGAGACCCACGGACCCTGGCTCGTTCCTCCGACACGATCACAGCCTTAACCTACATTAAGTTCCGAATAGGTTTTTTTAATCATGATTTGCTTTCTTTTGTCGCTGGGATGCAACGGCTAGTTTCAGAATTGAAGTCCATAAATACCGAAAATGAGAAAACAATCAGAATAAGTTATTTATAAATTTAGAAATCGATTATAAATATTCTTATGCATACTGGGTGGCCTGTGGCCACTGGAATTCTTAAAAAAAATTAAGCGTTTTTGTAGAGAAAAAAACCACTTTCTTTAGGTTCAAAAAAAATATTTGTCTGGGCAGTAAGATTCAAAGAATGAAGTAAAATGATTTGATTTTCACGTTCTGTTCATCACAAAATTTAATACATTACTTAAACCCACTTTATCAACATCTAACTTCTCCTTACATAACTCGTGATCAGACAAAACGGGTCATTCTAGACCATTCTAAAATGAGAAAATGAAAATTGACTAAGTAATGAAAACAGCCGAAGCTGAAATGCTAAATTATCTTAAACTGGTATGACAGAAAAGGTCGGTTGTTGTTGGGTTGATTTAGCAGCAATGCGCCATTTGGCGTATCTAGCCATGGGGCTGAAAGGGTTGATAGACAATGCAGTGTGAAAGGCGTGCATAATGGTACTATTTGGAAATCAATTTACAGTATGGCTATCAAAAAAACTGTATTAAGCAAAATTATCTGTAATACATTACAATACTCCCGGTGACTCTTTACCAATCACTAGTACCAATATAAAATTAGGAAGCTATAATTTAATTACCTAAGTAGCCTAAAATTCCAATAAACACCATTTCTATAGGAAGGCTAAGTTGGAAAAACCTAAGCCGCTCGACCTCTTCAACTCACCGCCAAACGACTTTAAAACTTAGTTTTCTAGGGTCTACCTTTTATAGGCCAATGGAGGTGACGTGAATAATAAGAAGTTCATTTATTAAACGCAATGAAATGAAACGACAGAAAACTCCGTTACAAAAACAACTCTTTTCCCAACCGATAGTACAGTGTGACGTCATCGTGGAACATTTTTGGCTGTTCTTCATCGACTAGATCAGCCCAGTTGATAAGGCGCCAGTCTGTCGTGCGGGAGGCCCGGGTTCAATTCCGGTGCGGACCTTCACTCAGGGTCTTAAAATAACTGAGGAGAAGGGGCTGCCTTTGCTCTAACATCTGCAAACGGTTAGACCTTCATGTCTTTTCGGATAACTGACGTTAAACCGTAGGTCCCGGGTGGCAGACCTCAAAGGGGACCTCAAGTCCTAACGTCTGTTCTCCCATGACGCCCTGAGTCAAAAATGTCATAAATACTAGCCGCGTCGAACTAAAAAGCAAAAAAACCTGAAAACAAAACTTATCAACACACCCTAATAACTTTAGTTAAGGGTAGAAAAGATACGCACTGATGTTTCCACGTTACGTGCTCCAGGAGTTAAACCTTGAAACCTTAACGCACTCGCAACGCACTTTTGTAGAACTACTAAATTCTTACATGAGCAGTTCAAAGTCAATGATGAATTACCTACCGCCTTATTGAAATTTGTGAAAGAATTTCGCAAACGCTTGCTTCTACAAATGAAAGCTCTTATCAGGCCCGTTAATAAAACTTTTGTAGCCGGGAAAATGTTTTTCTAAGTCCCAAACCATTCTTTTGTGTGCTGGAATAATTCTCTTAAAAAGATGGTTTGGCTTGGTTCATCATAACCTGGCGTAAAGTGCATTTGAGACTAATTTTAATTTACTCAAGTCGTACCAAACAAGCCGTTTTCACATAAGAGAACGGAAAAGTCGTCCGACGATTTATTCGTTCTAGTGTGAAAGCGAGACGAACAAATCCGCATCTTCTGATGTTGTCCGCAACTAAGGTTCACATCATACGTACAACTGACGTACAAACAGATAAAAGTAGCCATATGCTAGATTTTCGTCCGTTCTCTAGTGTGAAAACGCCTAATTTTGTGGTGCAAATGGGGCAGAGGTTTAGCACACGTCCAACATCGTATGGGTACAATAGCAGTCAAAGTTCTCCTTCGTAACCCTTTACACCTTTATATTCTAGGCTGCTTTTCCCTTGTTTTCTGCGCTTCATGATGCCGCAGATGATCACAACTAAAAGTATCAAGACCAAGGTGCAGGCCAAAGCGACAGCGACCGACAGGCCAATAACCACTGAGTAGAAATAAAAAAAGCGATTGTTAGTAGTTTGAAAAATCGAAAAGCACTTCAGAGGGTGCATGTGGAAATGGACAGGCATCGATCACATGTCAACCGTTTTTTTTTCTTTTTACACGTGAGGCAGGATACCTTCAAATGTTTTTACATTTTGTTTCTTTTTATCCTTCGGAAAATTATAAAAGGAAAAAATCATCTGTTGCCAACAACGTTTAAAAAACCTTTGAGCATCACTTTGCGTCTCTCGGTGTATTAGCGCGGAATTAGGTCTATAACTCATTTTGTCCTGCTGACCGTTAGAAATCTGTTCTAAAAGTAGCACTGGACCACAGTAGCTAATCAACCCCCTACTATACTACTGACACAACTAGCTTCAGCTACTCTTCAGCGAAAGGCATTATTCATTTCAAACTTTAATAAACTCATAAACTACAAACTATTAAATAGGAGGTTCCGTGGCCAGGGACGTTTCTCACAAATGAGCTTTTTCAGTTAACCCGTTTCTGTTTCTCATAGTATTAGATCTAGAACAGGTAAACTAAAGTAAAAATATATCTTTGACTAACTTGCCAAATGTGTATGGACTTCGGGTCATGCAGTTCTACCGTAAAGTGAAAAGTAAAAAGGTGCAATTATAGAACGCCTTTTTCCTAATGGATATGCTCAAAGGCGCTTTACAAGGATCAGTTTACTCCAAGCAGGCTGGAAGCATATAAAGTCGTAATTTGCAGCCGCTTCGAAGAGGTTCGTTAATGCTGGTACCCATTTTACCGACCCAAGAAGGATGGGAAGTTTAGTCGATTTTAGCGGAAAGAAGATTACCCACAAATAACCGTGAAAGTACAGTACAAAAAACGCCTCTCTTGAGCCTGCTTGATCAAAAAGGTAGGTGCTAATCGGGTAAGAGTGTTGTCTCCCCCTGGACATGACACGAATCATCGCAGGTTAGCCCCCAGCAGGAGTTGGTACTCAGACGTGCAGCTGAGTCGACTGGAAACAAGTCAGGGAGCCCGCATAGCGAGCGTTTCATGAAGTTCTGCTCGCCCCATTTTCCGTGCGTCCAAAACTTCGTGACGCGCTTTCTACACAGGCTACAAGTAGAGTAGATTGTCTTGTTGAAGGACACAACACAGTGCTGTGAGTGGGGATCGAGGAATTGAGGAATAACAACACGCTAACCGTTCGGCCAGTGCGAGGCCAGCTAAATTTGGAAAGTACACGAGATGTTTGTACCTTTGCTAGGATCAGCTGGCGATGATGGTGCTCGGTCTGTTGGTTGCGTCGTAGCTGGACGCTGCTCTAAACTTGGTAAGAATGTTTTCCAGAATGCAAACCTGTTTGCTAGCAGCTTGGATTTCACCTGCAGCTTAGATTTAAGGACTGCATAATGTTGGTTTTTCAAATTGTAAAGAGGCCATTTTACGGGAAAACTGGAGCTGTCCGGCGTTGGATTGCTACGAGCAAGAAAATGTATTTGTTCAATGTTTGTACTGACCGGTTACTCTTGGGGAGTTCTGTTTATAATGTTGCCACATCTGTTATCAAAAACACAGACTGCGCAACTTAATTTGGAGTAATAGCAAAGCAAACTTGGCGTAGTCTGTATAAATCTATACAATTCCTCGTATACTAATAAACTATAACTTTTAATGTATTTTTCTTAGGAAGAGGTCACAATGTTATGAACGCGTACGCAAGTTGTGAGTATCGGTAGAAAGCTGCAAGAGCTACGCACGTTCAAAAAGAAGAGATAATGCTAGTTATCTAGGCTGTCATAGACCCAGTCTTCCATTTCGTGACCGCGTGTTTAGTGTTAACGCCAGGCCAAACAAGTCCTGAGTAAAAGCCTACAGAAAAAGTACAAGACGATTCACACACCCAGTCTTAGCAAAATTTGTCCACAGTCTAATGATGTCTCTACTGAACTGGACTTCAGAGTCGTTGGCAGCTGTCAAACCAGCAAGCATGGGTCCCCCAAACAAGTAGTAAAGGTCTGCGCCATGAAAAACTGACATCCATTGGGGAACTTTTTGCCCAAGAAATACCTTGGGTCCTTGTTCTAACTACAAATAAAAACAATCTTAATAACATTAAATTCGCTTCTAGCGACGTAATTGTATATAATATTATATATCAGTGTGAATAACATTAGTAATAATAATAATAATAATGACGATAATAATAGTAATTCAATAACCCATTCTTATATAGCGCAGCAAATCATGTGAATAATAATATAACAAGAAAGTTACTCCGACAAACATCATGCACAACGTCACTAACCCTCTCCTTCTAATGCCCTTCAGAGGCAAACGATGAAACTACTGGTTAAGTTTAAAAAAGCAAAGTAAACAAAACCGATTCTTTATCAGTAAGTATACTTCCATTAATTATAAAGTTTTGATAATGGTTTGAGGACGAACTGGTATCATCAGTATTAGAAGCAATATCGGGTAGGTACTCGTCATCTGCAAAGCTACGAATGTGGTGCCATTGGAAATTGTCACTATTGACAAACTCTCATGAATCAGCAGATAAAAATGTAAAAACATTTCCATGTACGTGTTACTTCCTAAAATTAAAACTGGTAACAAATTACACCAAAACATTTACGAACAAAGTCATTGCGCCTTTTCATGCTGACAAATCTCAAGTCGCACGTCTTTGAAATTCGTCACATACGTTTTAGCAGTTATTTCAAGAGCGTGCGTTGGATATAAGACGGTTAATAGCCAGAGAGGCTTGAAGTGCCGATTTGGCTATCTATAAATCATCTTATATCCAACAAGTGCGAAAAGAATAATTTCTTGAGTTTTCGCAACCTATTGATATTTAAAAATGACTGCTCAAATTTATTCAGAACTCAATATATGTGCTTTGCAACATTACACAGTCAGTTTCCATATATGGTCAGTTAGGTACATGAGCTGATAACTGAGATCGAGTGAACCAATCAGAAAGCAAGAAATACAATTCTGCGCACTGACAGATGAGACATCTTTTAATTACTCGAACATGGAATTTATCAAACTTTCCCTCAATTTCCCAACACCTGTACCTGATAAAAATATGTCGAGATGTTACGAGCAGCAAACATCTGAGCTGAGAAAAGAGAATCTACTTTGAACCCCGCGTCTGATAAAGCTTCCTGAAAGCTGAGCCGTGTTCTGTTCTCATCATTAAGATTTCTCCAGTCCGTATATTCATAAATTATTGCTTCAGCCATTTTGCTATTCTGATGACGTATCCATGACGTGTTTCTAACCCTCTCACGGAATGTGTCTTGACTCAAACCGTTCATTATGCCAGGAATTGAATCGAATACACCTAATAGATACAGGGTTTGGAGTTACGTGACAGTTCATGAGTGAATTTTGTTTACATACTGTTACAATAAGGCAAGAATAATGGACAAAAAACGTTGAAGTAGACAGAGACAAAAAAAAGGAAATCATAACAACAAAAAAGAAAAAGGCAAAAAAAAAGAAAAAGAGGAACAAGGAGAAGAACACAAAGAAGAAGACAAAAATATTTGTGAAAAACAAGAACATAATGGTCAATAAGAAATTTCGGTGAAGACGAAAAAGAAGAAGAAAATGGAGAGAAGGTTGATAAAGAGGAAGAACTGCAAGGACAAAATGAGTTCGATTTGGTTACAATCATACACCGTTAGTCAAAAATTCTAAAAAAACGGGTAAACGAACCTTTTAGCAGATTATCACTGAACTTATCAGGAATATTGCTGAACTTCCCTGGAATGTCACTGAATTTATCTGGAATATCACTGAATTTGTCTGGAATACAACTGAACTTACCTGGAATATCATTGAACTAAACTGGAATATCACTGAACGTATCTGGATTATCACTGAACTTATCTGGATTATATATATCTCTGAACCTATCTGGAATATCACTGAACTTATCTGAAATATCAGTGGGCTTCACTGGAATATCACTGAGCTTACCTGGATTATCACTAAACTTAACTGGTATATCACTGAACATAGCTGGAATATCATTGAACGTATCTAGATTATCACTGAACTTACTTGGAATATCAATGAGCTTACCTGGGTGATCGCTGAACTTACCTGGAATATCACTGAACTTATCTGGAATATTACTACTGAGCTTACCTGAAATATGACTGAACTTCCCTGAAATATCGCTGAACTTATCAAGAATATGACCGAACTTACCTGGAATATCACTGATCATAAACAGCCCACCTTCGTGTTCCGTTACCCCTATCATTACATTGCTTTTGTTAAATTTTCCTTCCTTCAGCAGGTTAACCGGGGAATCTAAACATTAACAGCAAAATTCATGGTTTAGGTGGGTTTTTTGTTTCAAAGGTAAAATGAAAAAAATGGAAGTTTTAAAGAGAGGAATTTAATTATTCTACTTAAACTTTCTTGATTTGCAATGCCCGTTTAAACGTCCTTTCACAGCGCGCATTTGAAATTTCTTGCAGACCTTTTGATTGCCCTGGGAAAATTGTTTAATAGTCGAGAACGCATTTGCACAACACGATATCGTCATTGCAGCCAAAATTTTAATTGCTGTGTTTACGTCCCACAAGATGCTTTTGCAGCCTGAATACGACATGCATCCAGACAGCCGACACACATTTAGGTAAAATGATTACTCTATCTGTTGTACTTCAACCCTTGTGCTTGACAATACAAAGTACCTCAGTAAACGATAGTTATGACGAAAATTGTGTATCATGAAGAAAAAACTTAGTTATCAAAGTCTTCAAAATGAGTTTTTAACTTCGTGTCGTTGTCAAGATTCTTCTCCATGTTGAAGTGTTTATCTGTATCAGTGTACGCAAGTTCCCCTCAGTTTTGTACCTTTATAGTTAATTTGTGCTTTGTTTACATATTTATATTTTTTATGGTGCATATGTTGACCAATCAGGGCGCGTATTCTTCAATGCTGTCCATCACCCGTGCAATGAATTCTGCTACACTCTAGCACTTAGGTTCTATTTTGCTAGGTAAAATTAATATTTTTGTGCAATAATGATTACAGAGTTTCTAGGTGTAGTTGAACAGTTTGGTGAGGATTATTTTCTAATTTTTTTTTGTTCACTCGTAGAAGAAGCGGACTAGCGATACATTTAAGAGACAAGATGATTATTTTTGATTTTTAAAGACATGTTGCGTTTGAACTTCGAACAATACTAGTTTAAAATACAGTAATTGGTAACTACGTGTAAGCACGTAGTATCTACTACAATAGTCCTTGTTTATACAATGGATAAATGTAACTAACTCTGAATAGCGGATGAATGCCGTACAAATACTTTTTGTAGAGCTGTTTTTCTTTGTAATAAAAGTTAACTGAATCATTTATATGCCAGCATTAACTTCGAGGGTTTTTAGGATCATTGATCTGCGAAGAGTGAATGACTTAAAGCTTATAAACAATGAAAAGTGCTTGTGGTTATTCATCTGGGCCGAGTTGTTCGAAAGAGGGGTAGCCCGAATCCAGGGTTAATTATCATGACAACCAATAGGTTTTGTTAAGAGTTAACCCTAATTAAAGCTAATAGTCTTTTGACCATGAACAACTTGGTCCTGGCGATAAAATGATTATTTAAAAGTAACAAACTCCGCAACATAAAGGAACGCTTGAGTACGAACAGGTTGAACCCCCTTCGAGGCAAGTACAGCTCAATTCCAAAAGAAGCAACAACTTTAACTCTTCATTTTACTGTTTCCTCAATTTCGTTTCCTAAGCTGTTTTTTAATCCAAATTGCAACAGTCACATCCGGGAAATTTACCTGGAACAACATTTCCATCAATCACTGGGCACCAAGGAAGGTAGAACATTGTCGTCTTCATCTTGTTCTGGGCTTCCACTAGTTCATAAAAATCTTTCTTGCTCAAGCACAGCTTCAACTCATCCAACTTGGAACAGTTTAAAAGTTCCCCAAATTCTCTGTAAAGAAAATACGCAAAGCATAGAACCTCGAAAAGTCGTGACAATAGATTTGTTGACACAAATTGAACTACAGAGTGGTGTTTCAGAACAACAACACCTCTCCTTTCTTTTGGATAAACAAATATATTTATGTGTTTCTTTGTCTTAAAAGGCAATTTAATACCTTGAACAATTTTTAAAATCATTTCTACTTGTTTTGTTCGGAGTACTTGTATTTGCATAAGGAAGAGCCTAAAAATGTCTCATTAATTATGCACCTAACAACGTCTCCCCTCTAGGGTGTAGTGTTGGTGGGTGGGGGATAGAGGAAGTTGACGGAGGATTGGAAAGAGTGGATAAAGGATAGGGAGGGGTTGATGGAGGATAAGGAGCTGGGAGGGGTGGATGGAGGATAGAGAGGGGTGGATGGAGGATAGGGAGCTGGGAGGGGTGGATGGAGGTAGAGGGGGGGTTGATGGAGGATAGGGAGGGGTGGGTGGAAGATAGGGAGGGTGGATGGAGGATAGGGAGCTGACAGGGGTGGATGGAAGATAAAGAAGGGTGGATGGAGGATAGGGAGGGTGGATGGAGGATAGGGAGCTGGAAGGGGTGGATGGAGGATAGAGGGGGTGGATGGATGGATGGAGAGCTGGGAGGGGTAGATGGAGGGTAGGAAGGGTTGGATAAAGGATAGGGAGGGGTGGATGGAGGATAGGGAACTGGGAGGAGTGGATGGAGGATAGAGAGGGGTTGATAGAGGACAGGGAGGGGTGGATGGAGGATAGGGAGCTGGGAGAGATGAAAGGAGGATAACAAGGGGGTAGATGGTGGATAGAGAGGCGTAGGTAAGGATATTGTTTACCTTAAACAACCTTCAAACCCATCTCTTGGTTGTGTCAGATGAAAACCATTTGTAGATGTTGTCATTTTACAAACCTTTGTTGTATTAGAGCAAATACTCGGGAAATTGTCATCGTCTTCCAAACGTGATTCACATCGTCTGCTTAGTGTTTAGGCTTCCTTTCCTTGATTCCTATTTGAGTACTGGGAAGCTGACCGCCACCAAACTCCTCCAACACGAGTAAAACAAAGTGCGAGTAGAAAGGGCCCTATACCGGAGTCTGTTAACCACAATCGCATTCAACCGCAATTGGTACAAAAAAGGAAGCTGGAAGGCTCTGAATAAGTTTTATACGTTTCAGTTTCTCTGCTATACCGTAAAATCCCGGTTATAATCCCCCCCCCATGGTCCAACTGATTTCGAAACATAAATATTCATCCGGTTATAAGCCATTCGTTTATAACCCAACCCTAAATACCTTGAGAAGTTGTATAAGTCTGGGGCTTAAACCGGGATTTTACGGTATGTTATCTAAGCATAGTCTTTATTGAATTTGCCCTGCCTGTCCCTTTGTTGCACACCCTTGTACGATTTTACCCAAAAGAACCATGTCTGTCAACTGCCTTACCCAAAAGAGGGCAAGCGCGAAATTTAATTTTACATATCTGTCCCTATGCAGCTTTTTGTCGGTCACTTGAGTCCTATCTATCTGAAAAGGATAAACAATAAAAAATCAAAACTTACTTGGCTCGCGACCTCGCTCTTTCATAGTCCATGGTAGGCCAGAGGCCAACCGCTGACCCACTTTGTATGATCACGTTGGCGTACATTCCGCTTGACAGAGGTGACAACATATCCACTGCCACACTTGCCCCGCCTGCGGACTCTCCGAATAACGTAACGTTTTGTGGGTCACCTTTAAAGCTGTTTATGTGATAATATAAGCTTTTATAAAACAATATCAACTGATGACGTCATTCATAATTTCTACCCAGGTTTGGAAAATGGACCTCGGCCAATCAGACCGCATTTCTTTACGAAATTTATTTTATAAATAAAGAATGTAATTGTATTCTCACTTCAAATGCCCGAGGAAGAGTCCTGTTAAATACATGTACAGCCCTCTGTTTTATAGTATATACCGCGAAAAGCTATAGGTTTGAATCCAAATATCAGGCGATAGATAGCGTCTGTGAAATCCAACATGGCGACTACATGTGCATTTCTGGATTTTCAGTCTATTCTGCAGGACTTGAAGCTTCTAATTGACAAAACAGTTTAAGACAAAACAAAGGCAGCAATGAAATATGGTTAAAAATTCGAAGGGAAGAAAAAAACAATATGTTTGTCTCGAAGCATCAATTTAACACATTTCACTCGAAAGACTGCCGAACAGATCTGCACATGCGAAAGCTGTTTGGAGAAAAATCAACTTTACAAATTTATTACGATTTATTGTGGTTCCGTTAT
>JAOBRD020713135.1:0-14423 GCA_027575215.2 Hydrozoanthus sils
GGCCCCCTTTTCCCTCCGGGAACGGCTGATACAAACTGACTTTTTCAAACGTTTTTTAAATAACGGATAAAGAAGCCTACTGATTACTTTCGATAGATAGATGTGGTTAAGACAAGGCTGACTTCGTCAACTTTACCCTTTTTTGAAGTTTCACTTTCTGTTCTATTACGACTGCTCTGTTCTTCTTCAGATTCCTGCCCTGATTCCTGTCCAGCAACCTTTAGCTGGTTCCGTCGTCCTCTTGCTTCAATTACTACGTCCCCCCTGACTTTTACGCCACCTCTGCTACAACCACGTTCACCCTCTTTTCTCTTTTTCTGATTTGTGAAAAAAAAAATCACTTAAAGGACCGTTTCAAAAATTTCAGAGCACTGAAACATTCAACTTCTCAGAAAAACTCCGTGGTAACCGTGCCAGGAAAACCGTTCACACCGACTCTAGTTTGCTCCAGCTCTACTCTACTTGAGCAAACATGTCACATTGACCAAAAACGCGTACAACTCGCAGAAGTCACCTAATCGGGATCTGTCTAAGGTCGTGTTTTATTGGGACCAACCATGGATTTCAACCTAAACCTGTTTTGGTTGGTTTGGTTGAAATTTCGAGTCCAATAGAACACTTTCCAACCCTTTTCGGTTCTCGACCCTTCAACCAGGGTCAGAGTTCGTTGAAATAATAATTGATTAACCAAACCAACCGAAAATGGTTTTTCCCAATAGAACACGCAAATAACTCAACTAACCAAAAGCAGTTGGTCCCAAAAGGACACGACCTTGGTTTATATATATTTTTTGCTAGGTTATCAAACAGGTGCAATGATGTTTTCTTTAGAGGTTATAGAAAAGATTATAGAAAAGATAATCCGAGTGGCTACATTTCATTCCTAAAATAAACCTGTCCTAAACTACAAACTTGATTTGCACGCTTTCAAACGAAACTTCTACCTGATGACTTGCACCTAATCTCTCCTCGCCGTCATCACCTACAACAAAGTCTTCATCTGATTCAAGTTCCTTTCTTTTTCTACTTCTTGAAACATTTTTCTTTTTCACTGACACCTCCTCTTCTTCAGCTTTGCTTGTATCTCCTTTTTCTTGTAAATCATCATCTTTGAAACGTTTTGCAGTTTTCTTTAGTGTGACTTTGGACGCTTGGGACTTGGTATCTGCATGGAATTACAAAAAAATGGAATTTACATGTTTCAAATGTAACAAAATCAATCGCGCAGTTGAAGTTGTACTCGTCATTTACAATAAACTGAAAACGTGTTTTGATTGTCTTTTCATTTAATAGGAAGTTTTTCCTGTATCACAGCGCAAGTGGTTAATAATGGTTTTGTTAATATAAAAAGTGTAACCAGCCAAAGGAATAAAAATTGTTGCTTGCACAATTTACAAAAATGCAAAAGTTGAACAAAAAGTTGTAGCACATGCATTTCAACAGTTACACGGGTTTTTTCTTTATAAGAACAAAGAGGCTTAAAAGAACAGGCTGAGGTTTGGGCTCGATAACTAATTTTTCAAGCTTTATTAAGCTTTGATCTTTAATTTAACAATACATAAAAAAGTTGATTCGCAGCTTTGATCCAGAGATAACCACTAAAAATTGTATCAGAAAAATGACTCAGTACTAGGCTTTAGTCGATGTAAACCTCATTTAGAAATAAGAACAATTTGAGGCTCAAATCGCCAAAAAAAAATAAGGATGATGAGCCTCGGTCAACTTTATTTGTTCTTATATAAGGGAATCCTCACATATCGATTTTGCCAACAGAAACGTCAATTTTACGTTTAGGGTCGGCGGAGGATGGGGGGGGGGGTTGGCGAAAGTAACGTTTCTCTGTGACACGTCGTGAGAAAATTCAATATTTTTGTTGAAAAATTCTGGACTTTTTGGAAACATCTTGAAAAAGGATATAAAATAATTTTTGCCTTTTTATTCATCGGTCAGTTCCCAGTGTTTTTCACAAAACCTATGTTGTAATGTGGGATCAGACAAGATATTTTGTGCATACTACTTTGTGTTTACTCACGATTTAATGATAAAACAGACTTTGATGGAAACTTCATCGAAGACGTTTTAAATTAAGTTGTAGAACATATTCTTTGTTAACCTTAAATACTTTTATAATGTTTTCAGAGCACAAAATCATTGACAAATATTTTTGACGTTTCTAGGGGGGGGGTGGTCTTGAGAGAAACGTAAAACTAATCGATATATATGGGAGGCTTCCCTAAGTAAAAGCGTGTAAACCCCCAAAAAGTTTGACTTTCAAACCGGGATTTTACCAACCTGATTTAGTCTGTTTTGCGTCTGATGATGTTCCACAAGAGTCTTTTCTCATCCACCCAGGCAGGACACGTGTTTTTTCAAGTGGGGTAGCGGGCTGAACACTTGATATTTTATCATCCTTTTGTATTTTTTCTGCTTTTTCTTCAAAAGTGGCTTGCTAAAACCAAAATAAACGTACTTTACTTGATTGAAAGAGAATTGCTGGGACTGGAATTTTGATCTCATAGCTAGAGCATAAACTAAATAAATGTGGAAAGTTATTTTGTTTTCCTTGATATAAGAGTTGCTGTGGTTAAGGATTTTGTTTCCTAAACTCAGGAAAAGTTTACCTCTTTTGTAGGCGATCTTCTATCTGTTCTGTTATCATGTAAAACTTGTGTCTTGTAGAGGCACAGCTGATCTGCCTTTACGATGGTTATCTGCTTAGTGTCATTTCCATCAACTACTTCGAAGAAAATAATATAACTTTTAGTTAAACTTTACCAAGGTCTCTAATTAGTGTTTATAAAACAGCACGTTGTTACACTAGGAAGGACATTACTGCTATAGAAAGTGCTTTAAATAAACAAATAAAAATAAATACTTAAGTAAATGAATTCAAAACATGACATTGTTGTCAACTATTTGCCGATTACACTCTGAGCTAAGTGAGCTGGTGCAGCTGATGCCCCCCCCTCAACCTCAGTCGTCAAGTTGTTAGCATAATTTATGCTGCACCTTTTGTTCTGGGATTTAAAGTTGAAGATGATGGAAACTGATCCTCTTTACTGTTGTTCTCCCTGCAAAACATAAACCAAAAATTATATGTTTTCATTTTTGTAATGCAAAACTTACTATGTTAACATGTTTACACACTTTAATGTAAAATAGACTCTGTGTATAAATTGAAGCAGTTTAAATATTCTTTTATTTAGCACAACTAGCCTCGTTTTGTGTAACATATTTATTTATTCTTTTGAAAGTTTAACTCGAGAACGAGGCTAGTTGCGTTAAACAGAAGAATATTTAAATTGCCAACATTTTATGCATAGGGCCTATATAAATAGATATTTTCACAGCTGCTGTGATAAGAACAATAACGTTTTTAGTAGTTCATCTATGTTAATGGATCATCATTTGCATAGGTATGAAACTGTTTCTCAGTTGAAACAGGAAAAACTTCTGGAAAAAAGAACTGGAGTTATATCTCAGTTTAGCTACAGATAACATATGCCAATCTAGGGTTTGAGTCTTGATCTCAATGACAGTTGATAATCTCTTAATTTATGTGTATATAGCTATCAATGTGAAACAGTCTATAATCATTTGAGCTTCACTAGAAAAAGAAAAGAACTATTATATTACACCAGTTGCAACAATTTCTAAATAATAACATAAAGTCTATAATCCTTCTCTAATAAAAAAATGTCACTTATATCTTGTGATTTAATGTATAAAGTAATAGTAAAACCTTAAGGTGTTGTTTTAGATAGCTTTTTAAAATGTTTGTCCAATTACAGTATAACCCAGTTAATTTTAACTCCAATGGGAAACAAAAAACAGTTCCAATTAGCAGAGTTCAACTAACCATTGGCAAGTAGTTTGATTTAAATTTAACTGGCTTTGTATCTAAGACCATATCCTGGGAAACTGGATTATGTTTCAATTAGCGGGAATTTTGGATTATCTGAGTTCCGATTACAGAGGTTCAACTGACAACATTCGCAACCACTTTAATCATCATCAAGCAATACACATGTTCTTGAAAGTTATAACTAGTTATAAGGGCCTCAACAGATGAGAGAAATGGTTGTTGACAACTACCTTGTTGTTGAGTACAAAAAATTATCCATCACAAAATTCCCAGTGTGTGACTCAAGTAATCAATAACAAAAAGATGAAAAATTCAGTCACTGACAACCGAAACTAAGTGATCGATAACATTTAATTTTCCTTTTCAAAAGGAAAACCCAATCGAATGTTATTGATAACAAATGCACTCTTTTGTTGCCGACAGAATATTTTGCTTGGTTTTGCCTGTCTGTGAACAAGTTGTTGACAACTTCTGATATTTGGTGGCAAACGTAAAAACAAGTCAGCAGATTTTACCTAAAGAAACCAATATGACAGATCACAGAAACCGGTTCTTTAGCAGAATGAACTTTTTTGGCTCGTGTTTTCTCTGGGAACACCAGATTATAATTTTCTGGCCGTCACTGCTGCTGTCTGCAGTCAGCAACTTTGGTCATCAATGACCTGTCCTTTAGACATCTGAACAGGAAAATTTGGCAAAAAGTCCATTGTAAGGGATTTTGGCTGACCCGACCAGATATTCATTTTTCCCAGACATGCCTGTGTGAGGAACTGTGGTATCGCGCACTTTTACTGATCGACAAGGAAAATAGTTGTTGATAAAATTTAAGTTATCGACCGCAAACACTTATTGATAACAAATTCCCTCATCTGTTGTGGCCCTAAAAGTACTTTAATTTCTAACTTTTTAGAAAAAATATCTTACACAAACTGTACGTGTATTAGCTTGAGATAATCTACCAAATTAAAACTGTTTGTGCTAAGAACGCCTGGCACTAATAAAAAGTAAAAAAAAAAGTACCTTGAAAATTCTTACTTTTTTTCTTCTTTCTCAGTTTGATCATTCTTCTGATCAATTGATTCCTCAATAATGACCTGGAATGCTAGTTTATCAGGCAGAAGGGATATGATGTTACCATTTTCAAGCCTCTTTGCTTCACCCTTTACCAAAGGCACAAACTTTTCGCTGCTTTGAGTTTTAAAAAAGGTAGGATTGACATGAACCTGTGTTAAAAAAATGCACACAGAAAATAACCTTAATATTAAACAGTAGTACCTAAAACGAATAATTTATTAATTATTCGAATCAAACAACACTTAATACACTTAATACAAAAACTTTTAAACACTCTATTATTTTCATTATCTGTATTTAAAAACATATTATGTCAGTAGATCAGATTTCAACCCACACTCACTTTTTCTTGCCTTTTGTTCCTTCCAACAAGTTTATCAACATAATACAAAGAACATTATGTACACAACTTAGTCAGTAGGCAGCTAGCACTAAAAACTCTCCTAGTATGTAAGGCATTATATTTTAAAATCTGTTATGACATATTTATTGCAAAAGATTTTCAAGCTAAACAAGAGGCTTGTTGTAGTGACTTCACTCGTGGCTGTTTTAGGAATCTCCTAATTATACTCCAGGCAATCAAAGACTTGAACTGGTCACTGACCGGAAGTTGGCTCGAAACAAATCTCTTTTACTGGCCAGATGACATATTAATCATGTAGTTGGTCAGGAATGCAAATAAGGAAGTAATCTCAGTTGCGGAATGCTTTTGCCAACATGCATCCTAGAAAATGCAGTTGAAAAAAGGTGTTCTTCAACATCAGTTAATTTGGACACATTGTTTGGTTTTATTTAATTACAAAAGCACATCCAACAACTGTGAGGGAATCTGTAAAGTTGACCCAGCATAACACAAAAAATAAAAGATAAAAGAAACAAAGCCGATTTCTTGACTCACTGCCCTACAGCTATCAGGCACCACCAGTAACAAAATAACTGAAGAAGATTAACTTACAGGTGTAACAGTCATTGTGTTATGTGAAACTTCCAGTATAGCATGTGATCGAGAAACTCTCTTGTCTGTTACCTGTAAGACAGTAACTCATTCATGCTTAACTGAAAAATCATGATTAAAAACAATGGGTCTACTAAATAAAACTTGCTTTTTATGGCACTAGTTTTGACAAACATCGATGGAATTGCTGTACATGTCTTGTTGAACTGGTACTTAAACAGCCATTATTTTGGATAAACCATGCAAATGGACCCTCGGCTCCCTACAGGCATATATCTTTGGTATTCTGTTCCTGGGGCCCCACTGGACTATTTTTCTGATGAAGGGGAGCCATGGGATATTTTTTGGGTCGGAAGTTTTGGCTTGATGCAATTTTTTTTGGGTCTGTGAATTATTCCAGGATTGTTTTGGGTTGCCGAATCTGGCCTGGATTTTTTTACTTCTTATAATCTATAGCAGTGCTTACTCAAAGTAACTTTGACTTAAATGACCTTAATCAAAAGTTACGTGTCACGTGAATTCAAGATTCAGGTTCTGATGAAATAAATAATAGAAATAAAAAAACTCTGACTGAGGGATTTTTTGGGCATGCCAAAAAAGTAGGAATTTTCTTGCATGCATGGTTGGGTTTTAAGGCAAGCCCCCCATCCCCCCATCATAAAATTAAAGTAGTAGAGTCTGGCCCCTTGCAATTGGTATGCTGTCTTGACTCTGCAAAGCACCTGCTATCATCTAAACCTCTCTCAGGAGACAGGGCTGAGGCTTCTAGATCTAAATTTTCAGATAAATATTTGTTAGATGACTATTAATAAGTCTGTTCTGCAACATTTAACACAGTGCTTGCTTTTGTAAATTGATTCAAATCAAATACAACAGTTCAATAAATGTGTTAATTTGGTTGTTCTATATTTTTTAAGCTAGTTAAAAATGAAACGAACTAAACAAAAACAAAACGTTTTCTGAGCACAGCTCCTTCTTCAGTACATAAATACGAACAAAATTGTGGAAATCAGCATTTGATACAGTCCTGAACATTTTCTCTAATGGTTGGGTTATATACCATTCTCTTTTTCATTGGAGTGTTGTAGTTTGTGTCAACCACAAAATAGGACCTTAAAGGTAATCGTGTGCCAAATAATAGAAATGTCAAAATAATTTAAGCAGTACCAACTCCCTTGATCTCAACCCTTACAATTTTCATCAAACACTCTTGCCCTTGTATCTTGACTTGGAGAACCTCTTACCCACCCATACCCAACCCTTGCATCATTTGTGCAAAATGTATTTTAAGTTTAGCTTTAATAGCTTAGAAAGATTGAAGAAAAGTAAAGCTCCTCGTACTTTAATGAACTGGCTTATGACACCTCAGAGAGCAAAACAGCTGCAAGTAGAAGAGAATCTCGCTCATGATCGACCCCACAAGCGGTTAAGCTCAGACTCTAAAGTAGCGGATACGAATACCGCGCGCGCTGCCTTTTCTTGCTGTCGGTTGACATTTCCTTCCTTCCTTTTGCACTTCTATTTGCCCTCCGATATTTTACAATACTACAGTACAACTTTCAACCAAGCATACATGTGAAGTTCTATGTTAAAACTTTTGGCTTTTAGGGAGACTATATATATATATTCTATACAATTTCAAGGAACAAACTCACAGTGAGAAATGGTCCTCTTCCTATCGTTGTTCTTCCATCGGGAACCTCGACTTCTTTGTCCTCTCCAAGTGAACGGAGAAAAATCTTGGACATTGTAATGACTTAACTAGCACCCAGAATACAGATCACCAAACCATAACTAGATTCGTAGATTTTGTAGGGCTATTTGTGTTGTTTGTATCACTGTTGTTACTGTTTACGCTTTTTCTGCATCTTCACTGTGAGACTGCAGTTCGATAGGTCAGCGACACACCGTTATAAAGTTGAAGGAACGAGATCGAGAGTGGAACCTGGGCTGAGTCCATAGTTAAGAACAAAAAAGAACAAGCTAGAGCTGAGGATAGGACTGGATAGCGAATTTTTTTAACTTCACTCAGTTTTTTACTAATTCGATGTTCTTAACTTCATTCATTTTTTTTTACTCATTCGATGCGCGTGAAGGCGTTTTGCCGGGGATGAATAGGCGGATGGGCGGATTTGACCCAAAAAGCCACGGATTCACGGATCTCGTCCAAAAACTGAACGGATTCGCGGATTTTTTCGGCAGATCACGCACCGGTATGAAATCGGCCAGGGATTGCGGATTTTGGGTGCTTTGATGTTCGGATCGTGGATCCTAAACTTGCTAGGATCGCGGTTTTTTTACTTGGTTTCTGTTTTTTTAAAAATGAGATTATATTGGGGCCGAAATGTGTATTCAGCTTTCGCACGCATAAGGAGGGACCATTAGAAAAGTGATTGGGGGGGGGGAAGACAATAAAAAATTCTGAAAGGACAGGTGACTGAAAAAAAGGCATGCAAAGAAGAAATGAAAAAAAAAAAGATTTATGCAGAGCGAATTGCAACTGTATTCAACTGATTTTTCGGTTAATTCTCTCTGAAAATGAGCCAAATGTGCATTTTAGAGAATCTATAAAATTTCGAAATTTCCCGGGATAACATGTCCCGGACACGGAACCCCCCCCCCCCCCCCGCCGACTATGATAACCGCACAAACTCTTAAACGCTTCGGCCGGGCCTGATTGTGCAGCCAAAAACTGTTGACACGGAACAAACTAAAAATAAAACTGACAGCTGACAAGCTCGCTATGCACTAACAAACTTTATTAACTCATCTGCCTTGCTAATGCCTCGTTCTTTCTCTCCGCGGCTTGTTTTCTCCCTGTGTTTTTTATTTCTATTCATTTTATTTTATTTATCTATTTATTTTCTTTTCTAGTTTTGTAAGTTTGCTATTTGGTTCAACGGTCCAGCTCAAATAACTTGTTGTGTGCTATTTACAAACGATTATAAACTCCAAAACTTCAAAACGACTTATAAGCGCAATCTAGTCTAGCCCGATTGGCTCTGCCATTTTAGGGGGCCTGTGCCGAAAATTTGTGTCACCCACCATTATCATTCACATTTTATTAAGGTTTTATTTTAGTCATATATTGTATATACACACGAATGTAAGTTTTTAAAATAGCACCCAGAGGCACGAATAAAGGATTGTTATTGTTGTGACTTTATACGGCAGTTTAATTGGATCTGGTAGAGTTCTTATTTGCCTTAATCTTTCTACAAACAGGAAAACAGACGATCTTCCTTTTTTAGGCTGATACATTTTGCGTGCACCAACCTCATCATGTATATTGACTGTAAAACACTCTTGCCGATATGAACAATCATGGCTTTTGAGTGATAACACCAAAACGTACTATAAACAGATACCATGACGAAGATTTGTTTACATTTTGTAAGAAGGTCAGTACATTATGAAAGCCTCAACATATCAGAAACTATAATCACGACATCTGAAATGTTTAAGTGAAGGTTATGTGCGCACACACGTGTCGAAAAAATATAGCTCTCTTGAAACAGTTTCAGTTTGGTTTATGTTGCTGGTACTAATGAGTACATATCAATAACGTAAAACACAGACTGATGCTGTGTTTTTAAACCGCGCGGCCTTTTTACTTGTTTTCAGTCGACCCAGTGTGATTGATATTTAATAGCACGGTTAATTCTCTTGTGAAGTATATCAAGCTCATACCAATTAAATAAAATTTGTATTCTTTTTCATTTAACTTCTAAATGATAAACAAAACATATTTGTGATAAAGGAATTAGAGCAAAGGGTTTCACCCACGAAAAAAGAATCCTGCACAAGAATTGAGTGGAAAAAAATTCCTGCAAACTACACATAAGGTAAAATAGAAAAGCTTAAACCGTGAGGGTGAATGGTGCAGGTATCAATGTTTGGACGGAGCGGGAGGCGAGTCAACTGCAAATTTAAACCCAGGAATTGACATAATATCAATAACAATTTCTTCGTTCCCCATTCAAATTAAGAGGAGTTCAAGTTGTCAATTCATTTGGTTTGAAGTGCATTTCGGCGAACTGCTCATCAATTCGATTTCAACATCGCATGAGTATTATTGTTTGCTTGCTGTTCGATGAATCCCGCGGAGAAGTTGTCCCAGTTAGCCGTAGTATCGAAAACGAAGACTCACTACGAAAACAAAGGCCCACTACGAAAACGAAGATCCACTACGAAAACGAAGACCCACTACGAAGACAAAGGCCTACTACGAAAACGAAGACCCACTACGAAAACGAAGACCCACTACGAAAACGAAGATCCACTCAAAAACGAAGACCCACTACGAAAACGAAAACCTAGAGTGAAAAGTTTACCGTTTATCATTTTTTTGTTAGTTAGCGCTAACCATGCAATAACGCAATTGGCATTTCCTTTTACGTCTTTCACAGCATATTCCAAAAGTGAAGTCACTTAAATTTCAGTTGAGTTAGACAGGAAGTTTATTCGAACGCGTCCCGAATGTGGATGTGGCTATCTTAACTATATGCGGTACTTTTTCAATTTTCTTCTTTTTTTGTTACTCCCTGATGAAGTGTAACGAACCATTCATTAGAATGGAGTTGGCGAAACCGAGTTTCAAATAGGAACATCCGCAACTTAAGTTTATGGTGAATTAAGATAACATTTAGATTTTTGTTAACCGCAATATGATGAATAGTTGGCACCGTTGATCCGACATCAAGGTAGTTTGAAAGCAGATATCACTTCCCGTAAACACAATTAGTGTGTTAAGCGATATTGGTAATTAAGAGTACAAAAATAACAAGGTCGCTATCTAAAATGTTCCGCTGTGAACAATGAAAGTTAGGCATCTTGTGATGCATAAATCAGTGTTGTTGATAATATAAGAACGCAGTAAGATAGAGAGAAACAACAATCTAATGTCGTTGAGTTCTTTAAACCGTAAGATACACTGAGCTTAGCGCAACATCATGTAAGACCACAACACCAGGAGAAATAAAAGACGGTAGCGATCCTTGTACATCTCGCGTGCCCCATCTCGTAAATGCTCGAAGTGTGAACCTTACAAGTGGTGTGAGATTCCGTATTCTCTTGGTAGGTCCATTCCAATTTTATTCATATTGTTAAATTCTGTGAAGAGAAACATCATGCTTTACGAGGGGTGTGTCTTTCTATTCGCGTTCCGGGAGCCTTAACTATAACTACATCTTAAAAGCTAACCCGTAATTCTACTAAACTATAACTAACATATTCACGTTCTCTCTGATACATAGATAATTTACATTTTTAATTTTTCAAAGTGTTAACTCGTTCAAAAGCTAAAAAGCTGGCTGAGACCTCTGATGGTGATGAGTTTTGTGAGGAGCCTAAGAAGTCGCATAAAGGGAAATCTTTTTTTTAAACATCTTAAGGCAATTGGCACAAAAAAGTAAAAAAACCCTAAGGCAGCGGAAGTTATTCTAGGTAGCTCAGATTCGGAGTTCTCAAGCGCAGAATTCGACGAAGAGCTAGAAGAGAATCGGCCAGGCAAATATAATTTAGAGTTTAGTACAGTAGACCCGATATTATCTGAAGGTTCATCCACAGTGGCTGAATCGAAGGCGGAGAAGAACCAACCGTCAATAAAACTGTTGAACAAATTGTTTCTCAGTGTTTTGATAAATTGTATGAAATGAAGGCAGCAGACCAGCAACAGCTAGCAGCCTTAGAGAAAGCCATAGAGGTTAAAAACTCTCAGGGTTCTCAACACAGGGTAAAACTCCCGACTTTTAGCGGTACCGAAGGGGGAAGATGTTCATCAGTTTTTACAGAAATTTACCCAAGTTTGTGATTTTTATGGGTGGGACCCAGCCAAAAGAACAGCAGCCCTACCAGTTTCTTTAGAGGGCCATGCCGCTGTTTGGTTTTATGCGTTGCCGCTAGCAGCTAAAGGGTCATTTCAAAATATTGCGAAGGAGTTAAAAGATAAGTTCGTCCCCGCTGCAACACAGTGGAGATTGAGACAAACATTGGGTCAGCGCAAGCAAAGAACAACCGAAAGAGTTGTTGACTTTGCCGCTGATATCCGTCGCCAATGCGCTCGCCTTGATCTACCTAAAGTTGATTGGGTTCATATCATTTTGAATGGTCATTTGCCCGACATCAAGGCATATTGCGTGCTTCAACAGCCAAAAAGTTTTGAAGAAGCCGAGAACTTAGCAATGTTAAAAGAATCTGTTTTAGACTCTGAATCTCGATCAGTTAACGCATTATCACCACAGTTGAAAGACTTAATCGTTCATGATCTGAAAAACTCTCTGGCTTCAGAAACCAAAACCGTAGCAGCGTTTCAGTCACCTGCGCCGAAAATAGACAACTTTAACCAGCAATCGACAATGGAAAAAGATTTTCGGGCATAACAAAAACAAATGCGCCCTCTGACTAACCGAATTGATAGTTTGCAACCGAGGCGTTCTTTTAACCGCGCACTAGATCTCGTTTTGGGTCCCCTAGTTGCTTTAATTGTGGAATATTTGGCCATACAGACTCTACTTGCAATAGGCGCGCTGTTAGAGACCCTAGAATTCCTCTCGTCCGGTGCGTTCTAATCAGCACCCTTCGAAATTTCAGCACAGATCTTACCAGCAGCCCAGTACACAATACCAGGAAAACTGAAGAAGGCTCCCAGCAGCCTTCTTCATGTAAACCGACTGGGAGCTTTTCAAGTAAACGATGAACCTATGTTTGACTTAAAGAGTTGTACATACTAATCCTAGAGAGAAAAATGCTAAATGTTCTGCACCTTCCAGAGTTCACAAAATTAAAACAAAACAACATTTCGCTCGTAGGAAGTGGGCCCTGCCAAAAAGGCAACCCCATATCGCAACCAAAAGACTAAATATGATTGACACAAATTGCGACACAAAATGTATTAATGATATTGAAGATTATAATGCCGCTGTTGATATTGATGGAGCTCCAGCCAAAGGATGAATTTTATTGAAGAGGATACATTAAGGCCTGCCATTCGGAAAGCAGGTGAGGTCAAAGTATCGGAAACCAATTCTACTTTGAGAAAAACTTTAATGGATATCCCGTCGGTCGAAGTTTCGGTTTCAGCTAACAGTCAGGGGGACGCCTCTGAAAACTCATTAGCGCCGAAAAATGACGAAAAGAAAATTTTGATGATTACTACTTATGATGTGTCAAAAGTGTTAGAAGGGGTACACAAAGTACTAGTAGGACATTTTCATCCTTGAAGAGCACGAATTCGCGAATTTTTGAAATGCCCGCCTTGTGTAATTGTGGAAACATAAGGTGTCAAAATTGGAATTTATCGATTTGCATGTAAGCCGATAAATTTTATGTGTTAATGGCAAACGTTTGGGCAATTTCAAATTCTATTTTCAGTAAGCTACGAAGCTAAAAGCTGTATATACCGTTTGCATTACTGAAATCAATCAATAATTGAAATGAAATAATGTTTAAAATAAAAGCAATTCCTGGAAGTATATATTTATGAAAAAATAGCTAGGTCAACGATAAGATCGACAATAAAATTTCCCTGTCCTGTGAAAACAACTGGGTAGCTGATGAAGATCAAACTGTTAGTGAAACAAACCGTTTCGTCATGCACTGTCTTTTAACTATTAAGTCTAAGTTAGATAATAATGCTAACTTACTTGCATTCAGCCGGTCGGATACTATAGAATGGTTTGGTCGCTGGATTGGGATATGATACACTCCACAAATTTTGCTGCTTCGTTGCAACATCATCAAAATGTGATCATACTCGGAGAAAAAAATTGCGATTCTCCCAGCTCCATCCTGAGGGAACTTGAAAGTGCTAATTTTAGCTCTTGAGTTGTCATGCTCTTCCTCTGAAGTTCTCTAGCTCTGTGAACTTGAACTTAAAACAGTCGGTTCAGATTTCCCGCACCAATAGTGACGTCACAGGCTTTTTTTCCGACAACTTTCCGACAATTTTCCCGACCGCTCCACGATCATGAAGGCTAAAAGAATAGGGATTTTAAAACTGCAATGCATCGTTCAATTTGTCTGAAACTTTAGAATATGTTTCGCAGATAGATGGCAGATACTTATGAACATTTTGGACCCAAATGGAAGAAATTCAACATTTGGCTTCATTTGACCTTTAATCTTAAGAAATCTAACTTTGTTGTTTTCCGTCCTCGCCTTCCATTTACACCCAAAATATAATCGTCGATCAGTTAAGTACTAAGCTTGTATACTTAGAAAGTAAAGAATATAATGTTTAAACATACTTAAAAATATCTTAGGATCCACATTGACTATAAACTCTCATGGAAAAATCACATCGACATATCTGTGGCCGTAAAAATCAGCAAAACAATAGGACTGTTGTCAAAGCTAAGACATTTTGTTCCCTTTCACATTATTAGCGTTTACAACTTCCTTATTTCTCCGTATTTGTGTTAAGCAAGATTAAATTGATTGTGGACAAGCGAGCAAAACACTTTTAGATGAACTTATGATCCTACAAAAGCGTGCCCTCTGCTTCATACATATGGCAGATAGTCGTGATCA
>JAOBRD020713244.1:0-31380 GCA_027575215.2 Hydrozoanthus sils
TCATTGCATAAAAGCATCTGACCAGTAATCAGAGGATCGTTGGTTCCTGTAGCTCATTGCATAAAAGCGTCTGACCAGTAATCACAGGATCATGGGTTTGTGTAGCTCAATGCATAAGAGCATCTGACCAATAATGAAAGGATCATGGATTCCTGTAGCTCATTGCATAAGAGCATGTGACCAGTAATCAGAGGATCATGGGTTCCTAAAGCTCAGTGGGTAAAAGCATCTTACCAGTAATCAGAGGATCATGGGTTCCTGTTTCTCATTGCATAAGTGCAGCTTACCAGTATTCAGAGGATCATGGGCCCCTGTAACTCAGATTAGGTAAGAGGCTCTGACCAGTAATCAGAGGGTCACAGGTTAAATTCCTGAAAACGTGCCTTGCCTTTCCAAGTGCATGTCTCACTAATAAGAACAAAAGAAACTTTATCGCCAGGCAGCGGAGTAATCTGATTGGTCGGTGTGCTGTCAAACTGAGTCACGTCCAAGGCCAGTACTTGTTACGGCAAATGTTGTTTTGAAGTTGGCTAGAACAGAGAAACATGGTGGAGATTTTTTTGGCGTAATTGATTTATTTGCTCTTCTACCTATGGGTGTGATCTATCAGACATGTAGACAGTTGTAATTGTTTCGCCATTGGTGGCAGATCAAATTTTGATACATTGATCAGCAATTGAACTGCATCACGAAGGGAAGTTTGAAGTTGTACTTGCGGGAGCAACTGCAGAATGCCTGGCCTGCAACTATTTATCATCTTTTGTTTTGGAGTTTATTAAAGCAAATGTATTTCTGGAGTTATTTAGATGCCAGCACTCTTGTTTAGTATAAGAGAGATAACTCCTTCACTGTGCTGTGTTTTTGAAGCACATTTTCCCACGATTTGTATCATTTTCAAGCTTGATCTTTAGCAATATGTTTAGAGAGGGCAATTTCAGGAGCAGGCCTTAAAATCGTGTGCTTAAAAAGTGTATTAACTGCCTTATCCCACTTCTTCTCACAAAAGTATCTTATAATTCATGAAACTTGCTCATCATCTGGCATTTACAAAGAAATTTGCAGACAGTTATCTTGAACTTCTCAACATCGCAACAGTAATGTCTGTTGCTTTGATGTCCTCTCCGTCCTCTGTGCTGTAAAACAAATCTTTGGATTCTGTTTTGCCTAAAATAATGGACTTTTTTTACCTTTTAAAATTTAAATTTTCTGGTCCTGCATACAAGGATTTATGCGAACATTCTAACAATAATGAAGCTGCTATATTGTGGATTAAGCACATGTACAAACACGTTCTGAAATGTTTTCGTCTTTCCTGTGACATATATAGTTGCAAAGATTTAGGTTTTGGAACAGGATTTAATAAATATGCCCCAGAACAGAAATTTTGACTGCCGAAGTTTTGATAACAATCAGTTTCTCCTCGATAATCTGCCTTCCATTTCACCAAATTCAACATTAAATTTTGAAAACTTGCACCAGGAGTTATCGGCTGAACTGTCTCTTAGAACTGCATCATTTATTAGGAGAGACAATACAGTTTTTGGCACTCCTTTTCCTAAAGCACTGCAAAGTTTTTCTTTTCTACCATGAAGACTTTTGACAGCTGCTCATGATTAAAATTTGATTGGATATATGTTAGTTAAATATGATTGACCAACGAGCTGTGGCAAGTGGGCAGCAGATTTGTTTTCAACAGCTTGTCTGTAGTCCCTATTTTTCTCTCTCTCCCTCCCCTTCCCCCCTCCTTGTTACTTTTTTGTCCTAGTCCCAGTTCTCTTGCACCTGCCAGTTTCAATGAACTAAAGAGGAAAAATAGGGACTGTTCATAATCTATGTTCCAAGGAAAGTGCTCTGATGGACTTTAAGAAGTCTCAGTGTAGAAGAATGGGCTGTCCGTTTCATAAAGGGTATGTACACTTACTCCCGGAGCCGTGTACCTGTCAATGGCTGTAACCAAGGGTTTGTCCTCAGCCCTCTACCTGGGGGTTGGCATTGGTATTACTTGGGAACTACTATATGCCAATGATCTTGTCATCATCGCTGACTCCCTGGAAGAATGCGTTGCCAAGTTGCTGGCCTGGAAGACTAACATGGAAAGCAAAGGTCTCCATGTGAACATGGGTTAGATGAAGTTTCTCATCTCTGGCATTAGTTTTGACCTTCTGCAAGACTCTGGTTTACATCCTTGTACCGTCTGTCATAATGGTGTGGGGACTAACTCTATAATGTGCTCACAATACAAATTATGGGTACATAAGAAATGCAGCTGTATCTCTGGAAGACTGGTAGCTGACCTGTATGTGTGTCAAAGGTGTTGTGGCATCGCCTGCCCAATTGATGGTAGACTGGTGACCAGTATAAATGTGGATGGCAGTGTATTGGGTGTTGAAGCCACCTTCTGCTACCTATGTGACATGTTATCTGCTACCACTTCACAGTGTTGTGTTGCCTGGGGAAAGTTTAGGAAGCTGTTGCCACTATTGACTTCCAAGCACATCTCCCTCAAGGTATGTGGTAAAGTCTTCTCTTCTTGTGTTTATCCTACCATGCTCTATGGCAGTGAAACTTGAGCACCAAATGCTTCTAACCTACAACGACTCTGTCGTAAAGATCGTGCTATGATCAGGTGGATAAGTGGTGTCAAACCTTCAGCCACTGTCCTGCTGAAGCTTGGTATTGAAGATGTCACCATGGTCATGCAGCCTAGACGCTTGCATTGGTATGGTCATGTGCAGAGGGCTGAATCATCTATTAACAGCATTACGAACTTCGTGGTCCCAGTGTATCCGAAAAGACCTAATGGATTGCAACCTGGAGGATGTCAATCCGCTCAAGAGAGTTGCCAGGAGAGTGGGAGTAAGACATTGCCGGAGGTTGCCCACCCTGATTGCAGGAAAAAGGCAGCACTACAAAGACTAAAAACGGATAATTAGTTATTTACTCAACTCAGTTTTTAAATTACTGGTCCTGATCCAGATAGCAATACATTTACTTGTAACTAGCAAAAAAGTGGACTATTTGTGGTAGGTTTCCTCATTTCAGTTTAACAGAGCTACCAATTTTCCTTTAATTGACAGGAGCTGGAAGACCATTGGACAACTAAAACAGAGACAATTGCTTTTGCAAAGTTTGCGTTTTCTGTGTCTTATCATCATCTTTGGTCCAGAAAAAGCAGTACCTCTCAAAGCCTAGGTCATGAAGGTCAGGAATATGCCTTTGCATAATATAGTGCTAAGTTTGTAAATTTCAATTTGAAAAGTAACTTAAAAACTTTAAAGCTAGTTGAAAGTTTATAGCTTGGTGGGCTCTACTATAGACCTGTGCTATGGTTTTTAGGGCTCGTACTACATAAAAGGCATCCTTTGGTAATCTTGGTTAGGATGTGTGAGGTGTCCTCTCAGATGAATGGGTTTACAGCATATAATTACACAAAAACTCAAAGTGACATGTTTGTGCTGCTTCTGACTGGCTCGTGATTTTCTTTTGTTTGCTTGAACTAAATATCTACTTTGAAGCCACTGCAATATCTTATGTACCTTGGTTGTTTTTTGAGGAACCCATTTTCGTAGCCATGCTCTGTGGGTTAATCCCTGGGCAGCTCCAGTAGTGAATCCTTTGAGGAAATAAAAACCTGCTGTAAAACAGCACAGTATAAACCAAACGAGTAGTTTAAGTAAAGTTTATCATGTTCTTATCATATTATTTGCATGGAAACGTTACTAGAATCTGATTGGACGAGAAACTCTTTGTTAATCCCAAACAGTGGAATTACAAATTCAGCCCAGGTTAGAGCACCTGACCAGTAATCACAGGTTTGCACTGGTTTGCATTGGTAATCACAATTGCACTGGTTGTAAACAAGCAAAATGACAGCCAGGTTTGCTGAGTGCAGTAAAGAGCTTATTCAACTTTAAAAGAGAAGTCTACCAATAGAATACTGTAATAAATATTAAAAACAGACAGAAAGTGTAGAAAACCTGGCAAAAAGAGCTAAATATTGCTTTTAGACTTTTATGCAGTTAACAAAACAAAATGTCAGCAATTTTTATCCCGAGCACACAGTGATGAACTTATTCAAATAAAAGAGAAGACTGCAAACAAAAGTACCAACAACTGGCGAAAAGTGCAGAAATCCTGAGCTAAAAAGCTGGGTTTATCGCTTTGGGAGTCTTATGTGAAAGTAAACAAAAGGAAACAAAGTGCAAACCTGTTATGTCTCTTACTTCCCTCACATGTTGAATATTGATTCTTCTCTAAATGCATATTATTAACAAGTAATCAAATGGCTTGTTTGTGCATTTCGGGATTAATCTACACTCATAAATATTTTAAAAACAACAAACTTAACTTGCTTTGCTTATTCAATTTTAAGTTAGTCTTTGAAATATACAGGTTTTGAAATTGAGAGAGTGAACGATTTAGCCCTTTGTGATTATAGGCATCCTCCAACCACCTTGGAACATATTCTGAGTCTCTTAGTGGCAAATTTGAAGTAGTTGAAGCCCTATTTTTACAGGAGATAAATTGAACATATTGAAATAATACATACTAAACTTAAATTTGGCAGCTAAATGCAATACACAAGTGATTTATTTCATCTGTCAGATTTTGAGGATGGCCTACCACATGCTGTGATGGAAATGTTTGATCTTGAGTTTGATTTCCCACCACGAGCTCATTGTCTAAGTCGATGGTATGTCTCTTAGCTTTTGCTGAAAGAGTGTGATATTTAAAACTTGGTTTCTTGTCTTTACTTCCAATGAATTTGGATTTTTTGTTTTGTATACTTAAATGAAATTAGTTTTAAACAAAATGATAATTCATAGACATGTTTAGTGGAGGAGTTGATGCAGTGTTAAGATCTCTGCCTCCCAATCCTTAGATTCCCAGTTTGATCCCCGACCTGGTTGAGGATTAAATATTTGGGGGGCCTTCTTTTCCACTAAAACTCACTCAGCTTTCCAACCTTTTGGGGTTGGAAAACGAGTACCAGATGATATTATACAGTAAACATGTTTCCTGTCTGCTGGAGGTAAAGTAATCATTTGTAAAGCACCTTCAGCATGTTTGCTGTATGAAAGAACCACCCTTACCTTTTCATCTTTTCTACATCTCGATTGAAGGTTTGGTTTAAAAGAGTTCTTGGTTCTTACGCCAGCTCAAAGTGGAGAGGCTATTGACAATGAATCAAGATGTCATCTACTTCTCAGCTCCATTGGCATAGCATTCACAAATGCAAAATGGTAAGAACTAAATGGATTAGGGCAACTAAGAGATACTCTCAAGTTCATAAATCTGCTGGCCTATTAGCAAGGCCAGTGTTTATCTTGAGTTACCTTGTTGTTAAGCAAATGAGAGCCTTTGACTCTTGTTGGAACGCTTATCCATCACTAGTCAGGTTTACTAAAAATAAAGCTTAAGTAGGTCTCGAAATTAACTTTTTTTTCTTCTAGCTAGCTGGCTACCAGAGGCAAAATGTGGTTGCCTGAGCAAAAGATTAGTTGCCAAATATATTTTCAATGTGTAATCTGTACTTTGTCTATGTCTGTAGCTGTATGTGCACTAGAATATTTGCATTTGTTTCCAGATTAATTTGTTTCTCCAAGAAAGCAAACAAGTTTATTATTTTATTAATCACATTGTTTATCATTATATTGGAATGCTGATCCATCACAGGTTAGTTAAAAGTAAAGTTCAGGAATCCACTGCCCTATTGGGTCAGTGCTTGTATCTTCAGATACCTTATTGTTAAGCAGATGAGAACTTTTGAACCCTCTTGTTGGGCAACCAATTCATCATAGGGTAATCGCCCTTCCACAAAAGTATTAAGAGGGCTTCTATGGGTACGTTTTATCAACATTTGCATATTGTTAGCTTCTGATATCAAATGTCATTGTTGTATCAACTTGCTACAAACAACTGCAAACATCGTCATCATCATCAAGTCCTCTTTACGTCTGATGGCACATAGGGTCATTACAAGGTTCTTCCTCTTTTTCCTGTCAGCCATTTTGACTTGCACCTCATCCCTTGACCTCCAACCCATCCCACCTCTCTTTTTCTCCACCGCCCGTGTGTTGCAAACAATGGAAGTTAAAGTTTTGTTTATTGTCACTTAAATCGTCGCTGGTTTTATTCATAGCACCATCCCAATGTTCATACAAGCACATCAGCGTTGGAGAAGACTGTATTTTGGAGTTTGTGTCGGGGGAGGATTCAGAACAGCCTTTGAAATGAGCCAGTTGAGACATGTTTCAAGTCAGTTTGGCCATCTGGCAGGACTGCTGGAAATCTTCAAAGATAAACTGGTAATTTTACCTGTAAAAGATCTTCGTTGCATGATATTGCAAATTCGAAACTGTCCACTGCTCCAGTGCTTGCATTGTTGCCTTCACGAGCTTCACCCATTATCTCAAAATGAGAATTCCAGTCCCTAACAAAAACGAGTCAGCAGACCAAGTTAGCTAACACGTAAAGTTACACAACACTATTATTAACAGTTATTGAGGGTTTAAAGGTGTGGTAAGAATCGCCAAGATAATTTCATATCAAACATTACTGTCATTGTTTCAGTTTGTTTTTGAGATTTTCTGCTGTTCCTTTTGAGATGCAAAATTTTGAAACATTCAGCCAATAACTACGAATCAGTAAGCTTGTGTTTTGTCTCTGTGTCTAGTGACTAACCTCTCATACGGATCACGGGTTGACAAGATTTCAGGCAATTGATTAAGTTTATGGGGAAAAGTACGATTGTAAGTGGTATGCATTCCTTACAGGAGTTTTCAAAGAAATATCAAAGAATTCCTATAAACAACCAATTATGAATATATTCAGATTTTTATATTCTCATTTGCAGTGAAATAAAAAATTTATTTCATCTCGGATTAAATGATATTTTCCTTGACAAAGTACAATTACTTCAATACTGTAGCCAACATAAAGCCTTGGGCTTTTTTGACTGCTACACACACTTCTCAAACAAGAAAAAGTTTACTCACCGTGTTTTATAATATACAAAACGATAATCTAAATTACATTTGCAATTGATGTTAACAAAATAGTGCAAAGCAAGACCTGAACCTGAATCTGTGTCTATAACGTCTCCTTAGACATTTCCCGTCTCCCAAGTTCCTTCAGATCTTGACCCTTTGGCATTCCCACATATATGTCCTGTAAAATCCAAAGTGCCTATGCAGGCTATATATCTTTATCATTTTCATAGACATGCCCTGTCTCCCAATTGCCTTATGAGACTATCCCATTATCTTTTCCACAGACATGGCCTGTCTCTGCCAGGCTTCTTCAGACTCTGTTATTACTAACTTGCCCCATATCCAAAGTGCCTTTTGGGACTTATCTTCCTCTTTATCGTTTTTATAGACATGCCCTGTCTCCCAAATTCCTTCAGAGACTATCCCGTTACCATTTCCATAGACATGCCCTCGGAAACTGTATCTCATCTTTTCCAAGGACATGACCCGTCTCCCAAGTCGCTTTAGAGACTGTGTTTTTATCATTTCCACAGGCACATCTTGTCTCCTAAGTGCTTTCGAAAACTGGATCTGTATCGCTTCCACAGGCATGTTCTATCTCCCAAGTACCTTTGGAGATTGTACCTTTATCATCCCCATTGGCATGTTCCGCTTCCCAAGTTTCTTTGTTAACTGTACTTTTATCGCTTCCACAGACCTGTCCTGTCTCTGTAACGTTATTTTCACAAGTATACCTTCCCTTCCAGGTACCTCCAGTGATTTTGCTTATAATATTTCCACAGGCATGTCCAATCTCCTCATTGCCCCCGGTGACTGTATCTATAAGATTTACCTATGTCCTTGATGAGTGGACAGAGTATGCTTGGCCGCAGGAGCCCCCAGACGTCTCATCCTGTCTAGATTGTGAGGTGGGCTTGACAGATCTGGTTACACTGCCATTTGGAACCTCTCAAGATTCTATCAGGTTTCGTCCTTTTTATATTTATGGTTGTGCTGCTGTTTTCTGCTTTAGGTCTTTCTTTCGTTTTATTGAGTTACAAGTGTTGATTGGTGGTACAGTATGTCGTTCCATCTTTGACTGCTCACCCACACGGAACGAGAGCTGGGTTAAGACTGTTATATGGCATGTGAGAATGCAACACACGAGACACAAGAAATTGTTTTGTCAGTTTCAGAGATTGCAGAAATAAATCGCACCACTTAATGCCATTTCATTCAAATAGAACCTACACTGAGAGTTTTCCCCATTTGTCAATCATTATATGTAAACAGCAAAAATGGAATAAAAAAGGGGTGTGCCCTTGTTAACTTTTGAGATATGATTGACACAAATAGCCCCTCCAGGGCTATTTTTTTTATTGTAAGCTTAAGGTTAAACTACAGTTTCCTCATGTTGCCAACCAAGATAACATTGAGGAGCATAAGGGAAGTAAAGGAAAATAACGTAAGCGTTCTTCTGGACTAGGAGAATAATTTTCTTTTGATTTTCAGCAAAAACATTTTTTAATAAAGAAGGAATTTTCATGCGCTTTTGTTGTTGCTATGGTTCCTTTACCAAAGAAACAGTGTACTCTCGTTTATGTAATTCACATTTTTCCGCAATTTTCTCTATTTTTTTCTCTTCAAAGAGTCCTGTTGAAATTTGATTGATTGACGAAAAAAAATTGTGGGGTACCCATGCTTGTTTAGAAGAAACTCGAGAAAAACCGGAAAAACATGTGCTGTTTTCCCCATTTCCGAGGGAAGACTGGGACAAGTTAAACAAAAAGCACCAAATATTTTGGAAAAAACTATTTTTTGCATTAATTTTTCTTATATGTCTTTGAGAGCTCAACATTCACTACAATATGTTAAAAATGTATTAACAATTCAAAATTTCTAATATGCACAGTACAGATGCGCAGTGCAAAACTCGGGAATGACCTTAAACTGGCAAATACATATTTAGAAGAGCTTCGGCCTCAACCTTAACTTGACGAAAAGAGCATGAAACGAGTCAGCCCCGTAGCTCAGTTGTTTTTGGTTTTCTAGAAAAAGTAGTAAGTAAATCACAGATTTCAAGTCATATTCATATGGTGAACTGTTATACTTCTCAGTGAACTTCATTTGTCTACAACATGGCCATGTTTGTCGGAGGAAGTGGTGGTGGATAACGCAGTTTACTCGTAAGTGCACATGTGTTATAGAAACACTGCAGCTTCTAGTGTCAGGTTTAGTAAATCCACTTTTGCATTTCATGCATATGATATGTTGGCAGAGCTTTTTGGAAAGGATAGTTTATTCAAACTCACATTGTAGGCGTTAGTCTGCAATATAGATTACGGGACAAGAGATTTCCACAGTGTTTTGGTCGTTATTTCATTTTTCAAAATAATGTTTTTATGCATAGAAGTAAATTAGTAAACAAATGCGCACGTGGAAAATGAAATACAAATTAGTGTAAAATGGACAAAAAGCCATTCAAACAACAGTATGCGAAATCTTCAGAAATCAAATAAAAAATTTCACACAAATTAGTTTAAAGACTAGATTCTGTCCAGTTTTCCACGATATAAGTGTTTCATTTATGAACAAATCAATTTTTTTACATTACTTCAAAACACTAATTTTTCTTGATAACGACCCTTAAGTGTTTATCTGTTTTCAATCCTAGTTCAAATTTTAGGAGTGTTTTAGACCTTTGTTGACTTAGTTTTTAGTAGATTCGAATTGTTGAAATATAAAGCCATGTCAGTTAAGAACTGGTTTTATAACTCAACATCTCAATATTTTAGCTTTTCCTTAATTAATATACTATACAGTTTTGTGAAGTAGCTTTGTTGTTTTTTGCACTTACCAAAGTTGGTAATGGAATTGCCAAACAGGTCAAACTAATAGAGTCGTTCATTCTATTCCTGTTGTTTAAGTGATCTAGATCCACTACAAGCCCCACAGTGGTCGGTTAGAGTACGCATGACGGAAAATCCTCAATGTTTGCTAGGTGAGTTTTTTATTCCTAATAGAATTGAATGACTGAAAACCCACCGTGCTTGCTAGGTGAGTTCCATGTTCCTTGTAAAGTGTGAATGACAGAAAACCCTCAGTGCTTGCAAGGTGAGTTCCAAGTTCCTTATAGATTGTGAATGATAGAAAACCCTCAGTGCTTCTAGGTGAGTTCCATGTTCCTTGTAAAGTCTGGATGACAGAAAACCCTCAGTGCTTGCAAGGTGAGTTCCATGTTCCTTGTAAAGTCTGGACGACAGAAAACCCTCAGTGCTTGCAAGGTGAGTTCCAAGTTCCTTATAGAGTGGGAATGACAGAAAACCCTCAGTGCTTGCAAGGTGAGTTCCAAGTTCCTTATAGAGTGGGAATGACAGAAAACCCTCAATGCGAGCTAGGTGAGTTCCATATTCCTTATAGAGTGTGAATGACAGGAAACTCTTTATGCGTGGTAGGTGAGTTCCATGTTCCTAATAGAGTCCTCATGATAATGAACCTGAGTGTTTGTGTGGCGAGTTCCATGTTCTTAATAGAGTCAGTATGATATAAAACCCCCATTGCATGCGTGGTGAGTTCCATGTTCCTTGTATAGTGCGCATGACAGAACACCCTCGATGCTTTCTGGGGAGTTCCATGTGCTTTATAGAGTCCGCATGATAGAAAACCTGAGTGTTTGCGTGGTGAGTTCCATGTTCCTAATAAAATGTGAATGACAGAAAACACTTGATGCCTGCTAGGTGAGTTATACAAGTAGTCGGCTTCATGATGCTCAGTTATAGTTGCTGTTTCAGATGAATCTCTCGGTGGCTCCATGAAACTTTGTTATTGTTTCTGTTCGAGGTAAATAACTTGGTGACTTCATGATACTTTGTCATTGTTACTGGTCCAGGTGAATATCTTGATGGCTTCACGAGACTTTGTCACAGGAGAGAATCTACCCTACAGCTTCTGAGGAGACCGGATGAAGAAGGTAGGGTTATTATGGCTTTACCACTGTGCACCTTGAACTGCAGTTGTTAGGTTTCCTGGCAGGACCTCTTTCTCACCATTGGTTTCCCAACACAGATGCTGCAGCTAACATCACGCATGCACTGCAGAAGATCACCGAGCCTTCTTCAGGGCTGCCTGTTTCTTCACTGTCATCAGCAGTTACCAAAGCAACCACGCAGATTACAACAATTGGGGCTGATGAATCCCCTTTATCAACTAAACTTCTTGATGAAATTCTCAAAGTAAGCTACAGTGACACGGATGAATAATTCTAATATAATGGTAACTCATAAAACAGTGGTATTTATGATAATGGTAATAGAATTGTTTACAGCAACTAAAAAAGTTAATGCAGCTTTATTAGTCGAATCAAGAGCACTTGGCTTTTTTATTCTATATAAGGTATTCAAAATATTGTGTTCTGCAGAGTGACACTAACTGAATATGATTTACAATCATTAAAGATAAACTTACAGTTTACCTTTTGCTGCACTCATCCAAAACATCTCACATCACTCTGCTTGCTAGTCGGGAAAGTTAACCGCTGCTCCATCAGGGACTACGTTGGCGACATGGCAGACTACCGAGGTCCAATTTCTTGTTTTCACTCGAGTGTGTATCTAAGCCTTTATAACCCTAGACAGGGTTTAGCGTGTGATGTGACTTTTAATGGCTTGATAATTTGTTGTACAGCACCTATTCCCCGATGCTGAATCTGATCCAGATGCACTCGAGGCCAAGCAACAAGGAATTCTGGTTGAGAAAATGTCAGAAGAGGAAAAAGACCGAGATACTGAGTTTCAACAAGGCCTTCAGGTATATATTAACTAAATGTTGCTAAGCTCTTTCTAAAGTTTCTGCTCTATGTTGAAACTGACTGGGATGTAACATCATATTAGACGGAAGCAGTAAACCTTGTCAGATGAAAATAGTGATACATATGTTGTACACATACTAGTTTGCCTAAATAACAATGTTTGCACGCTTTTCATTGCCTTGCATTCTTTTCCAACAAAGCAACTAGTAATGCGTGATTAGAGTTTTGGTATAAGGTCAGGAGTCATACACAACACAGTGATCCGACTGGGGCTTGAACTGGCGACCCTAAGATTACGAATCAAATACCTTAACCACTTGTCCACTTCACCACCAGTCACTCAGAAGTTCACAGTAAAATGACAGTTTTCTTGTGAAAACGTTTGGTTCTGATCCTGCATGGTCTTGGTAATTGTAATAACCTTAAAAGTAAAGGCACCGTTATTTAACGTCGGTAGTTCCTTCAGCTCTCAGAGAGTGCTGCTATCAATGGAAGCCGACATTGCGCCCTTTACCCCCTCCCTCTGTCTGTGCTCCGTTTTACGGGTATTTAAAGCTACAGCTACACTGATCAGAAGAAAGTCGAAACAGACGTGCAATCACCGGGGATCGAACTGGTGACCTCTAGCTCCGAAAGCCGGGCACTAACCAACTGAGCTACGCCTGTTCCTAAAAACCTTATGTTTCAAACAGGAACGTTTCCGGAGTCTCAAGACAGCTCCTGAAGACAGCCTTACCTATTTACTTGCAATATGTGTATGCATTGTAAACCACAGTTATGGAGGTGAGGATTTACCTCGTGGCTTTGTGTGTAACTCGGCACTCCCCAACTGGAAATCACTCCTGTATTGTCATAGTGTTAAGAATTATGCCTAAATAAGTCAGGACTAAGTTGTAACACAGGCATTTGCTTATCGTCGATCTCTTAGATGTGATAATCATGATTAGACATTTAGAATCTGCTTTAAATTCTGTTATAAATTTCAGCTAGAAGTCAAGATGATAATTTGTTTCCTATAGGTTTCAAGTCGATTCAGTAATTAATATGTGATACTGAAGTAATAATCACCAACTGCTCGATGTTTTGAAGGAAATGAAGTTTAGGCTTAAGTATGTGGAGGGCGGAGGGAGAGCATGGTACTTGAGGAGGGGCGAGGGAGGTGGTACTTGAGAAGGGGCGAGGGAGATGGTGGTACTTGAGGAGGGAGAAGAAAAGAGAAATGAGGACAGGGGAGGAGAGGATGGTACTTGAGGTGGGGGAGGGAGAGGTTGGTACTTGAGATGAGGGAGGAAGAGAGTGGTATTTGAGGAGGGGGAAGGAGAAGATGGTACATGAGGTGGGGGAGGAGAGAATGGCACTTGAAAAGCGGGAAAAAGAGTATGCTACTTGAGGAAGAGGAAGGGAGAGAATGGTACTTGAGTAGTTGGAAGAAGAGGTTGGTACTTGAGGAGGGGGAAGTAGAGGATGGTACCTGAGGAGGGATGAGGGAGAGGATAATACTTGAGGAAGGTGAAGAGGAAAGTATATGAGAGTTGAGGGAGAGAATCTTACTCGAGAATGTTGGAGGAAGAAGATAGTGCTTGAGGAGTCGGAGGAATATAATGGAACTTGAGGAGGGAGAGGAAGGGAATGGTGTTTGAGGAGGGGGAGAAAGAGGATGATACTTGACAGTTGAGACTTAAGTGTTTAGTACGGAGTTTTTTTGGAGAATAATCCTTAAGTTGACTATCTGCATATCGGACCAGTTGTATACTTTTTTAATTATTATTATTTGGAAAGTTTTTTTTTCTTGGAAAAAAGATGATTTGTCTGATCCCGACTTTCTTTTTTTATTGTTTCCATGTGATAAATGTCTAACGAGGTTTAAAGCAATTTCACTGGGTGAATTTTTAAAGTTTCTCCACTTTGCATCATATAGTGCTCCCTACTTTCCCATTTATGATTACCTGTTTGGTGATGTTTAATACCCCATGATCTTTTAGGTTTACGCGCCGTTGCTCATCTTTGGCAGGAATTTACATTAGAAATGCGATATAGATGGGAAAACGACATTTTTATTCCAAGGTGAGTAAGTGTTAGTGTATATAATGGGGATGCTAGCAACGAAATTGACATATAATTAGGAAACATCTAAACTAACCACTGCCTGGTTAGTTCAGTTAGTAACGTGCCAGTCTGCCATGTGGGTTCGATCCCCTTCTAGACCTCCACTCAAGGTTTGAAAATAACTAAGGAGAGGATGCTGCCTTTGTTTGTACACCTTTAAAAGGTTGATCTTTGGGCCTTCTTGAATAAGGACTTCAAATAATTAGCCTATGATGGCAGACCACGAAGGGGACCATGAGTCCTTTCACTTGTTGGCTTGTGACTCCTTGAGTCAAAATGTAAAAAACTCAAACTAACTTCAAAACGTATGTTTGTTTTTTCAGATTAAAACTTGAGTCTCCAAATCTAGGCTGCTGTTTAATTCATCAAAAATTACAGGTATCGTAGTTGTTTATTAAGTATGTGTCTTTTCTAAGATAAGGCAAGCTAAATCTAAATTTACTCTCGAGCCAAGTGGCCCATTAGGATGGTGCTTATCTTCAGTTTCCGTAGTATTAAGCAGATCCACCTGGACAGGACACTAATCCATCATAGGTTAGCCCCTAGTAGAACTGGTACTTGTTTATACAGCTGAGTCGAATGAAACAAGTCGGGTAAAGTTTGTTGCCCAAGGACACAACACAGACACTTGACCGGTGCTTAAACTAGCAGCTTTAGGATTACAAGTCGAACATTTTAACTGCTTGGCCACTGCACTGCCGATTCTTTTAAAGTTACAAGGATGGAAACGCGCTAAAACATTCAGTGTATGAAGTTTGAGTGGTTAGTTAATAAAACTTCAAATGTAAATGCTCATTGTTTCTTCTTTTGTGAAGTAAAGGAATCAGGGAGCAGCGCAATAGAAGCTATCTATATGACATGCTTTCTGAAGTTCAGCTACTAGAGGTCAGTTTAATGCTACATTAAGCTGGTTAAAAATAAAGTTGTACTGGAAAGTATGTGTATAGAAAGTGTTGCAGAAACTAGAGTCATACACACACAGATCAGTATCCTTGCTTGCCATCATCTCATATAGTAGAAGTTACAGAAACAGATTTTGAACTTTCCATGTTATGTCCGCCTCATCGCTCTGCATATCTACGAGACAACTGTAGCTGGCCAAAAACCCTTGCTAGATATTAGCTTACAGCTAATTTAGGATTAAACATTTAACAATTAAGCAAGATGAGCACCACCTATCGTTTCCACTTGAGCATAGATAGCGTTTCTTGTTAAAAGGACTGGAAAGGGTTAGAAAATTGAGCATTTTGTTGAATAGATGTCCAAAACTCAGAAGGTGTGTAAGTAAATCCTATACATGGTCTAGTAACTTGTTTGTTCATTTTAAGGCAACACTTGTCATATTTCAAGATACTTCTCGTCGTAAATTAGTTTTCTCTGCAACACATCTTGGGTTGTTTGGACTAATGCTGGTAAATTTCAATCTTTAAATTATGAGTGGGTTTGACTAGTAGTTACCAACAGGCTTGCAAGTTTGCAATCAGAAAACCCTGGATAGCGGCTCACTCATTGTGGTTTCTTCATCACAGATGCTCAACTGTTGTATAGAGAGGAGGCGACTATCAAAAACTAGAGGCGAGGCCGTAAAACCATCCCCTACTAGTTCTGACTCTAATAAGCTGTTCAACAATGAAAAAGACTTTCGAGGAAGAAGTACAGTACAAGAAAAAACTAAAGAAAACCCAACTTGCAGTCCTGTCACCCACGAAACTGAGCGAGTAGACTCACAGGAAAGCAGTGCTGATGACGAAGACGAATTTTTTGAAGCAATTGATTCACAAGAAGAACTCGACCGGGTTCGGGTGGCAGAAGATAACATGACTACAAGTGAGGATGATGCTGATGTTTCTGACAACACTGGTAGATCTGACAAAAGTGATGGTCATAGGGATGGAGCCCTCAAACCGTTTGCGGATCTTCAGTTGCTGGAGACAGGGGAACCTCTCTATGTTCCCATCACTCAGGTGGACAAATTTTTTGTTTGTGTTATAACCCACGCACATATTGTGAATAGTGTAATTGCATCGACTGAACAAAACATTAATATTTATTGTGTATAAAGGGGGAGCGGTTTTCTTCTGATTCTGATGCAACCTCGCAGCTGGTAGGAAATCATCAGTAACCTTTTGATAAAACTGGTAGAGCTAAATTTTCTTTGCTGTTCTGTGTATGTTTTAAGGTAACTATTGCCTAGCCAGTAGCTTTTCTTGCTTTTCTGTGATCGAAATCCAGAGTGTTGGTGCTGTGTGAAACCATTATACATATAGGACAATGTTGTTTTTTCTTTTGGCCGGACGATTATGTTATTTTCTCCTGCCTAGTATATAAAAGTGAGATATGTGTTCTTTGAACTCAATGCTTTCAGGGATGTCTTTCGGCTAATGAACTAGCTAGAAGTCACGTTTTTGTAAATGTCTTTTGGCAGGAACCAGCACCAATGACGGAAGACATGTTACAGCAACAAGCAGAAGTCCTTTTCCAGCTAGGAACATCGCGAGAGGGAGCACGTGTCAGGGCACAGATGCAGTGTGCCTCATTGCTGTCTGATATGGAAGCTTTCAAGGTTGATGAGCAACCAGTTAGAACGTATAGTTATAATATGCTTAGAGAAAAACGAGACTCAAGCGAGCCTCTCGTACCTCTTTGGTTTATTCTTCATTTTTTCTTTAATTCCTTTTTGCGCCACCCGTTTCTTACTATTTCTGTTTTCGGAAAAGTTCACAATTAGCATGGTAGTCAAAGAATCACTGCTGTGTGGAAAATTTTAGGTAAAAACTCTGGTCGCTGAAATTGTTAAGAAAACCTTGATTAGCTGACGCAACATACTTCTAACACAATTGTCTAAAGTGTATGATTTCCGATGGATAAAGTTGATCCAAAGGACAAGCTTTTCAAAAAGATCGTATCAGAGGAAAATTATCTCTTTCAACAACAAAACGTCTGTTCTGATAGGCTGCAAATCCAGGATGCCTCTTGGAAGACTTTGTTCGCTGGTACTCGCCCAATGACTGGATTGCAGGGCCTGAGACCGAGGAAGAACTGGAGGAGTTGGAGAGACTGGAACTAGAAGCTAAGACCACTGCTGAAAAACAATCCTCGGAACTTAATGATAAAGGTACCATGGACATGGCATATAAAAAGTGTAAGTTTTAGTTTTTGAAGTCAGTTCCATAAATTTTGTCATGGGATTTTTGGTTGTGTGATACAATTGGTGTGACTTCCACGTTGATCTTGCTCTCTATCGAGTTCTGAGTAGAAAGAGTGCTCAACTAGTATACCAAATGTCGAAGGTTGGATTGCAACCCGTGCTAAGACTTTTCCGAGTTGTTCTCTCTGCGCAGCAATCTTCATGTTTAAATGGTAGTCTGAATCTTCGATACATAGTTGAAGAAGAAATTATTCATTCACAAGTTGAAAGCTCAGAAAAAAGCCTGAGTCACTGACGGGAACCGAACCCGCAACCCTCTGATTACTGGTCAGATGCTCTTACCACTGAGCTACAGAGACTCGCATGGGGCGTTAAGTGTCAATTCCCGCTTGACATACGTCTCGCAAACTGCTCGCTCAATATGTCAAATAGTTTGTTGATACTTGCTTCTATTATCAAATGGTAGTCTGAATCTTGGATATATAGTTGAAAAAAGAAATTGATTCACAAGTTGAAAGCTCAGAAAAAATTCGAGTCACTGAAAAGTCTCTGTAGCTCAGTGGATAGAGTATCTGACCAGTGATCAGAGGGTTGCAGGTTCGATTCCTGTCAGTGCCTCAGAATTTTTTCTGAGCTTTTATTTTGTGAATCAATAATTTCTTCTTCAATCTTCATGTTTATTATCCAGGACTAACCATAGAAACAACCTTCATCACAGGTGGTCCATTATGAGCACTTGAAATTGTTTGTGATCTACCATTTAGATGGCTCGTAACTTATGTATCCCGGATCATAGATGTTTCTTTAAATGATTCCTAATTAACAAGGGCTTTGTTTTATCAAAGGTCAGAACAAAAATTCAGGTGAAAACAAAACAGAATGAAACTATACTATTAGTTTTCGGTGAGCAGATATACTGGCTGAGTAAGTTGGCAGCCAGACTTGGTCAACGGCTTCTGTTTTTGCTCCCAGAGCCAACAGGAAGAGTCGCCACTAATCACGTGTTTGTCCCTAAAATAGCAACACTGGAAATGCATTTACATAAAGCGATACATCAAGACCCTAGTGGGCGTTTAACACCCCTACCTCGTCTCTTTCAGGGTCAACAAAAAACGATTACTAAACACTTGTAGTAAGCCGTTGAAATAATTCGAGATTAGTGTTTTGAAGCAATCCATAACTTGTACTTGAAATAGTTAATCTTTAAACCATTAGTACTTAAAACAGTCTATAGTTAGAACTGAAGTGGTCCATATTTAATGTAGACATGGCCCATGTTATATTGTACTTCTTTAACAGGCAAAGATAAGATTGCAATGGACAAAGAAGTAAGCTGGAGCCCCGAGGATGAAGCAACAGGTTGGGATTTTGAGGATGACGGACTGACTGAGGAAGAACTGATAGAAGCAGAAGGGTCTGGTGCCAAGAATCTTGTGGAGGAGGTTAAAGATTGCAATATACCTGAGTCCCAAAGGAAGAAAAAGGTTTTTCGATTGTGTTGTTATTGCATGGTAATTAGAATAGCAAGCACAAATTATATATGCTCCCTTACTACCCATAAACCTCAATTAGGAGTGGGAAAGTAGATCGGTATATTTTTCGACAAAGGTTTTTATTGTTTCCTGTTCTCTCGGATTAACTCTTGGAATCTTTTTACAATTGGGTTAGGAGGAATTCAGTACATGTTTTAAGATCTAACTTTATATATTTACGTTGCTTCATTCTTTACTTTTTTGTCATTTACCAGGAAAAACATCAAACAGTAATGATTGCCTTATTACTATTGATTAGTCTTCCGGGCTTGTTGATAAACCAGGAAACATATCAAACAAAAATGGCTGCTTTGGTCTTCTATTGATGAGTCTACCAGGCATTGATTGGACTTTTGAGATGATTTCTTCCACACATACCTGAATTTTAACTAGAAGTTAGTTTAAGGGTAGTTAACTTAATCGTTTAAGATTGAAAATCTGCTCATCTAAGAGATGTGACAAATATGCCATTTGCACTATGGCATCATGATATTAAACTACCGGAACCCTTTTCATTTGTCTTTTGTTATTCAAATGCACAAATTCTTCTAATAATTTTCAAACAATAGATTTAATTTTTTGAACAAAAGAGACGTCGCTAAGGTTTCTGGTAGTTGTAGTATACGTAAGACACCAATAGTTCAAATGGCCTATTGAAAGACTATTAAGGATAACACCAATGCAAATTACACAGATAATATACACAAAGGTCGCCCAGTTTGTGGTGTTCTTTGCTTTAGTTTGTTAGTATTTCCACTAACTGGAGTTCTCTTTTATCGTAGTTGTACGAGGAGGGGCATCTGAGCTTGCGCATGCGTATACCAGGAAATATGTGGGCCGAAGTGTGGCACAGTGCTAGACCAGTCCCGGTCAGGAGGCAGAAAAGATTGTTTGACGAAACCAAAGAAGCAGAAAAGGTGAGATATTTTTCGTGCATGGTTTGCATAGTCCTTAATAATTCGGGAAGATCACTTAACTTGAAAACAATTCCAGGCCTTAAAAGCTGTTAAAAGTCACTTGAGGTCTTTGACATTCCAGTAATAGCTACTTTACGATCAACCAACTGAAAAATTGGTTGATCATTGCCGCCGGAAGTCCACCATGGTTAGCTTGGATGATTGTTAGTAGGATGTTTAAGATACGATGACGTCAACGCCGACGACGACAGCCGCAAAGATTGAATACAGCAGCTGTACATTAGAGTGCACCGTGCTGGTCACTTGCATGCCGTCGTCTTGAAAATCATAACGTTTTTATGACCACGAGAACGACCATTTACCATTAAGAAAAACTGTTTCACCTTTTTCTATTCACAAAGCGTAACTCGGACAAAGCTAAGAGAAAGAAAACTAGCAATACTCGATTGAAAAGGGCAAGTAAGAAATGAGGTTTTGTAAGCCGTTGACGCCATTGGTGCAGCCCTTGTATCTTAATCTCTCTAGTAATCTTGAGCAATGAATTTGTCGTTCGGTATGTGTCACGTAAAGGTTTTTCAACCTTAATGCTTTTCAGCTAAACTCGAACTTGCTTTGTTTTCGACTGGTTTTTGTAATTATTACAAAACATTAGAACTTCCATGCGTTTATATTTGTGTTACTGTAGGTTCTTCATTACCTGACTGGACTCAGACCAGCGGAGGTTGCTTTCCAATTGTTCCCTGTGTTGCTACACGCCGCAATATTGAGAATAGAGCAAGCAGGTTTGTTATGACATTAATTGCTTACTCGTTAGCTCCAGCGGAGCCAGATACTTCATTGTTCAGCTAAATGAACTGGAACAAGTTAATTAATTGCATGCAACGCAATGGTTTGTTCCTGGTTCAAACTCTCATCTCCATGGTTACGACTCAAAAACGCAAATTGATCGGTCAATGCGCCATCTACAATTATTCAGGTTTCAAGGTTCTCTTCCGTTCCAATGACAGAATCAAACACAATGCAAATCTGGCACGCAGTTGTTATGTATTTTGCATATTCGAATTTTTGTTTTGTAAGCAAGTCCGCCAGTAGGGCTTTGATCCATACTTATTTAACCCGTTACACCGTTTTTAAACTAAAACTGCTATTGTTTGTCATTCTAGGAGGGTACGACATTCCAGGTGTTAGTTCATTGCTAGACCAAGTAATCTCCAAAGCAAGTAGATTATCCTGGACATTCCCGGATGACCTACCAAAGTGCGAGGTAATTATTAGGGAGCAGGCAACTATGTCAGGTGACCAAACACCCTATGCATTTTCCTTGCGCTCCAACTTAAGCAACGAGGAACATGTTAATTGAGCTCTCTAAGTGAACTCCTATGGCTCAGTGGGTCCCCCCCAACCCAAATCCCCCAGGTGAGTTCTTGTAGCTCGATGGGTCTCCCCAGCCCCCCAGGTGAGCTGCTGTAGCTCAGTGGGTCTCCCCAGCCCCCCAGGTGAGCTGCTGTAGCTCAGTTGGTCTCCCCATAGATTTGACTTTTAAATTAAGGAATTTCATGAACCTACAACTTTGGTTCCCTTTTCTTTTCACTTGTAACTCAATCAGTTGTTGATTGCCATTGCAGGACTTCATAAAACAACTTCAGCTTGCCGAGTTGGTCATCGCTCGTGCCCAGTCTCTGCGTTTCAAGTTCCAAGATGCATTACTAGCTCAGAAGAAGAACGCTCAGCGAGTGGATGGCGAGAAAGACATCGAGCATTTCCTGTCCGCGCTGGTGGAGAAACCGGAAGTGACTGTGATAGGAGCAGGGCGGGGCCCAGCAGGACGTGTTATTAGAAGGTTGTTCGCCAAACAAGAGGTGATTACATCTTGGGTTTCCTGTGGTAGGGACCGCATATTTTGTTCAGTTTGGGTGAGGAGAGAGGCAGGGAACTAAAGATACCTCCCTTTTTTCATACTGTAATCGCTTAGTCTTGTATTTTAGTAAATTCAATAACAGTTAGTATATTTATATCTTTGTACTCCTGACCTTAGCTAATATATTTTTAAATTTATTGTCTAAAGGTCATCTGTCTCGATTAGCCCTTTTATACAGGTGGTTTACATTTACAATATGTAAGTTGTCTTTGTAAGCGGTAGGTTTCTTTCTAATTTATGGGTATAAATAGAATTATTGTTGCTGTTGCTTCCCGTAATGCCAGACATTTTTATGTGATGTCAAGCTTTCTACTTTGTTCCTTGACAATCCTCGATAGTCCATCAACTTGATATTCGGTTTTGAATTAGTCTTAATAAGTTGATTGTGACCAGCAAGTGATAGCCGTATCTTAAAAAGTCAACTTACTGGAAACTGACTAACTGGTTCTACTGTTTTGTTCACCGGTGGTTGAGTAAACGGTAAGAAAAAGTTTCCGCTAATTGATGAAACTTTAAAGTCTGTATGCTGGGAGAGAGAAGTAATTAAGATCAGTTTTCGTTTCTTTGTTTTGTTTTGTTTTATGACGTTTTGACTCAATGGTCACGGGATAACTGGCAATAGGACTCGGATGCCCTTCGAGGTCTTGCACCCGGGACCTACGGTTTAACGTCCTTATTCGACGTTAAGGTCTAACCGTTTGCAGATGTTAGAGCAAAGGCAGCACATTCTCTTCAGTTGTTTTAAGATCCTGAGTGAAGGTCTAACCGTTTGCAGATGTTAGAGCAAAGGCAGCACATTCTCTTCAGTTGTTTTAAGATCCTGAGTGAAGGTGTAACCATTTGCAGATGTTAGAGCAAAGGCAGCACATTCTCTTCAGTTGTTTTAAGATCCTGAGTGAAGGTCTAACCGTTTGCAGATGTTAGAGCAAAGGCAGCACATTCTCTTCAGTTGTTTTAAGACCCTGAGTGAAGGTGTAACCGTTTGCAGATGTTAGAGCAAAGGCAGCACATTCTCTTCAGTTGTTTTAAGATCCTGAGTTAAAAGGTTCGGCACCAGGAATCAAACCCGAGCCTCCCGCACTACAGACTGGTGCCTTACCAGATGGGCTAACCAGGCGGTGGGTAGCCCAGTTGTCGATACAGACTCTGAAACGATACAGGCTCTCGAACACTGTCTACGACACTGAGGTTTTGCCTTGAATGGCCTTGTTCTGATTGGCTGTAAATCTTATCGGATCGTACTACGATTGGCTTGTTATCTTTTGTTACGCGGAATCGAGTTTTTTTTTTCTCCCTGCAGCTCATGCACACACTGCTTCGGCCTCTTTGCTACTCTTTGAAATTTATTTATTAAAAGAAAATATTCTGTCAAACATCTGGACCGAGTTATTCTGGTCGGCTTTTTAACTTTAATCCTGGGTTTAGCCAAAATTCAAGCGTTTATTTCTTCCCTAAGGAAAGGTTTACAAATTTCTCACAAAATACTGTTTAGATTTTCCTTGGAATACAGCTCAGATCAGTCTCTGTAAGGTTGGGAACAAAAACGAAGGTTAAGAATTTAACCCCGAGTTAGAGCTAACCGGCTCTTAGACTGCTGGGTCAAGTTCGTTGTCATGGTAATTAACCCTGGATTAATGTCAAGATTTGAACAACTCGGCCTTGGTTTATCAGACTCGGCAATTTGTTTTCGCTTCTTTCAGAGTGCAAGGCTGGAGGCGAGTTTGCAGGATTCCCCGGATGGAGAGACGCAGGTACGTTCTCCTTACAAAGGAAACATCTTTTTGCTAAAGAGCTACAGTTTTTAAAACTACGAACTTCAAGTGGTAAGAAGTGGTAGAAATGGTTTGTGAGAAAAAAATTGAGAGTTTGTTTGAATAAAATGAGTTTGTGTGGTCGCTGCCATTTCTTGATGTTATCAGTACTGTTCTGAGTTTATCGAATCCTTCTTCCCTTCTGTGTAGAAACTTTCTGATCCCCCAACCCCAAGCCAAGAGTTTCCTGCGCCCACAGGACGAGAGTACATTCTCAGGACCACAGTACCACGCCCAGGTGCAGCTTCGAGACCATGTCCGCAGCGAATGTACTGTGTGCTTACTAACGAGTTCCGAATGGCGGGAGCCTTTACTGATGACGTCACTTTCCAGTAAACCACTGACCAGTCGAGCCCAACTAAACATAAATGACATGTAAACTGGCGCCAACTGAGATTAAGTGGTTGAATTTCAGAAAAATCTTTAAAAAATTATTGTTTCAGCCGACTGCAGAAACAGTGAAAGTAATGAACATTTTCACTTTAAGGTCATGTTGCAATAAGGTGGAATGGCAAAGTGGATTTTATTGATCTTTCTTCAATAACACGGGTTTTAAGAGATAATAGAAATATTTTGAAAACGTGGTTGAAATCTTATTTAATAAAACAAATTTTAAGGACATGGTCGTGTTTAAATATCTTCGTTCTTAGTTATGATAATAATAGTGTAATGATGATAATAAAGATGACGATGATGGTGATAATGAGTCAGATAATGATGGTAGTGGTGACGGTGTTGATTATGATGGTGGTGCTTATGGTAGTGATGATGATGTTGGTGGTGGTGATGATGGTGATGGTGGTGGTGTTGATGTTGGTGATAATCATGACGGCGATGGTGATGATTCTGATGTTGATAATGGTGATGATGTAATGGTGGTAATCGTGATGGCAGTGGTGGTGCTGATGATGATGATGGTGGTGGTGGTGGTGATGATGATGGTGGTGGTGCTGATGATGGCGATGGTGATGATTTTTTTAATAATGATGGTAAAAGATGACGGTGATGGTCGATGATGGTGATGTTGACGATTGTGATGATGATGGTGATTATGACGATGATGGTGATGGTGATGGTGATGAGATAAGAAATTGCATGGGACCGAGTAAAATTAAGGATTAATTTCACGAGTGTTTTCATCTTTTCCAAAATTTGGAAAAAGTTGAAAACACAAGAAATATTACGAGGAACCAGGCGAATACATTTTTATTACATCGATGGCAAAATTCTTCATTCATCCGCGTCATCCCACAGGAAAGCGTTGCATCGCATAACTTAACTCATTTATCCCAAGTTTTTTCGAAATTAGCTGGAGGTGTGATAAAATCTGGAATCTCAGAAAACATTCGGAAATTTTCGTAAGAGGTTTTAAGATCGTTTCTAAGGCATTTTTATGGTTTTTTAAAAAAAAATATGCACAGAAACATTCGGAAATTTTCGAAAATCTTTGGAAATTGTTTCTAAGGCGTTTTTGAAACTTTTTAAATTTTTCGGAAAATCTTCGGAAATTTTCGGAAGCATACCAGCGACCAATCAGCGCTAAAAAAATGCCCCCGTTGTTACCCAATCAGCCCAAAGTAATTTTGCCCTTTATGATATGATGATGGTAGTGGTGATGATAATGATTGTTGTTCGTCTATACCGCGGAGTTTTGATCAAATATTCGAAAGCTTAAGTCTGGTTCACACTTGTGAGATAAGCACAAGAACAAGCACAAGAATAAGGAACCGATGTTCACACACGTGAAACAAGCACAAGAAAATAAAAAATACGCATGCGCCAAGGGGACTGGTGACGACATGCTTATGCTTATGCTTGTTTCACGGATGTTCACACTGGCGAAACACATAAGCACAAGCACAAAAGAAAGGAAAATGTTTCTTTTTCTTGTGCTTGGTCTTGTGCTTATTTCATGCATGTTCACACTTGCATTTTCCTGTGCTTGTGCTTGCTCTTATGCTTGTGCTTATCTCACAAGCGTGAACCAGGCTTAAATGAACAGCTTTGAAGTTAAATTGCACGCAAGGTTTTGTTGCGTGTCCGCCAGAAAAGACAAAATCTTTGTTTCCTTTGCAGTATAAATGTGCAGGAAAATAAGACTTTGAGAATTGAAAAGAGAAGAAAAAAATATAAATTTCAGAATATTGGAATAGCAAAGTCAAAGTTAAATTTACTTACAAAATTCTCGTCCCCAGAGCCCATCGTTCTCTTAGCCGGTGGAGGCTTCGCACGAGAAAACAAAGGGCTCTGGAGACATACCATTTAATTTCGTAGTTTCTTTTATTGGCTCGTGGAAAACAAAGAACTCAAAGTTTATCAAATCATTTACAAACGCACACTGTGTTAGCGGTAGACCGACACTAAAAGATGGTCACGAGCGTACATTTCGGAACAGCCCGTTTCGCAGACTCAAAAAACATCGAAGTAAACAAATGTGGAACTAAATGAAAAACTTCGTTTTCTCGTGCGAAGGCCCCGCCGGCTGAGAGAAGCGATGGGCTATGGGGACGTTAATGCTTGCAGGATAGAATCGTTAATAGTTTTACATCGAGGCGCCAGTGTGTATCAGTCTTTCGCCGTCGCTTCTATTACCAGAAATTGTCACTTCCTTTCACCGGAAGAAAAGTACCTTTTCCTTCGTTAAAAGTTATATTTGAAAAATTTTAGTCTAACGAAAGTTTTCAAGAGTTCTCAAATCCAGGCAGCCAGTCTTTCTCAGAGTTCATATTTTTACCAAGCAAGACTAGTCTTTGTTACTGCACCAACACAACTCAAACGGAAATGACTTTTACTTCGTTTTTGCGGATCATTGTCAAATAAACAGTTATAGTAAATCAAACAAGATAAAAAACCTCGATTATTTAAAGCAGTTCTGCTTCATGAACAGAGGTTTTGGAATTGCGTGTTTACTTAATGTGACTCAAACGAAATGATTGGCGGTATTCATCTTTCGTTGCCATATTTGCTGTAGATGTGGACGGGATAGCTCCGGTTCACATCTCCACATAGATAAGTACTTCATTTCCTGTTTACCGCTTTAAATGTATTTATACATTCTAGATGAAAAGATTTTTAGATTTGGCCCAGATGAAATTGTAGGCGAAAACCTGTTTTAATTACTTTGTTGTGTTTGCTGAAGCCGAGGTGTTTACCGTTTAATTACTACACTATTTACAGAAATAAATTTGCGCAGTGAATACGAATTTAACAACAAAGAAACTATAATAGAATAAGAAATACAGCTGAAGTTTTATAAGTTCTAGATAAATTAGTAGGGAGTAACGGGCACCAGGAACAACCAAATCGGGTTAACAGCTTCATGTGCCAGCATGTATAGGGAGATAGAAATGTTAAAAGGTCGAGGAATTGAGGAATCTAATGTACACTTACAAACAGAAACCAGAAACCAACTGAAAAAACTTCACAAACACGTAGCCCAAGCAAATACCGTAGAATTCCGAAAGTAACGGGCCCTGTTACTTTCGGATTTTACAGGCAAAAGGGAACGCACTTTTGCGTAGCCGTTACTTTCGGATTGGATAAAAACGTTTGTAGCTCGAAGTGGTCTTAGAATAAGAGGACAAGTCGGTAATGAAATGTACAAGTCATGCCATTTATCCATATTCTTACATTCTAACTCCGAGTTGCGGGGGGTGTGGGGGGAGGTTGGTACTCCCTATATTTTGGAAGTAGGTATGGGTTAGGTAAGGGTTAGAATAGGTTTTGGGGTTGTTAAAGGAAATCCTGCGTTAAACCAAGAGCTTGGTATTTTTAAGGGTTGAATAATGCGAAGCTATTGGACTGCTTTCGCAAGCGTATGTATTAAGACAAATGTCCTTTGGCATACGCCTTTATTTACAGCGAACACATTCAACGAAAGACGGTAGGACCATAGCGTCGACCCGCTAGCTATCCAGGGAAAAATGTCAATTGTTAGGGTAGTTTTTTAACCGAGAAGTACTTTTTACGGTGGAAAATTTATATACCTTGGTCAGTATTTTTTAGGGTATTTTGGGGACTTTTCCGATGGTCATCCAAACCCTTTTAACCCGGGGATGCCCCCGTCGCTTTTACTCTCTGCTCTTCATTCCTTCCAAGTAAATTAAAGCCAGGGAATAGCAAAAAGGTATATAGTTTTCGACGGTCTTAATATAATCCCGCTCAAAAAAACAGAAATCGCTTTTTTTTTTGAGTCCGACAGTCGACTGTTGATGAGTGCTTTGGCAGAGGTAGGTTGGTGACGAATTTAATCGGTTCTGTGACTGATTTTAAAATGATTGTCAGACCCTTCAAGTCACACAACGCTTACTCTGGACGTAAGGGACAAAAATAAATCCCTGTTTCGCCTTTTGTCTGTTTAATAACGCTCGCCAACGCGACTCATAGATACTTCATTTCCTGTTTACCGTTTTAAACGTGTTTATATAGATTCCAGGCGAAAACATTTCTAAATCTGGCTCAGATAAAATGGTAAGTGGAAACCTGTTTTAATCATTTTGTTGTGTTTGCTGAAACCGAGGTGGTGTGTGCGAGGGGCCGTCAGCAACACGGAGCACGGTTACTTCATTTCCTGTTTACGGTTTAACGGGCATATTCACTGCAAATGAACTACGCTCTTTTTTAATAAAAACGTTTGATTTTTGGGCTGAGGTCGATTGTTCTTAAATATTTTGAGGTTTCAGTCTCGAACGTTCTTCAAATGCTCTTAATATTTAGTATTGGGTGCGCAGTTGATATAATCCATTCGTACAAAGCAACCGAAAGAACAAACATGCTTTATTTTATTGGCTGCTACCATGGACGACAAAAAGAGATATGAAATAAAAAAGATTTAAAACAAACTTGTACATGCACAACATTCAAGGCGATGCTACACTGATGAACATTGTATTAGCAGAGCCTGAAAAACTTATTTCCATAATCTTGTACAGTATCCAAAATAAAAGCTGTCTCATTCCGCAGACACAGTATGTTCCTAGAATCTCCCTAAATTTTGGGCAGTTGAGCTTTATTCTCTATAGGCTAAATTTCTGACAATGTAATAACTTGAATACCGTACATGTCTGGTTCTAGCCTTACTAAGCCTCAAAATTACATTGACTTTGTTTTCGAAAGCGCCCTGATGCATAGGCTTGCGTATTCTAGAGACACACTCAAATGAAGAAAGCATCGGGCCCATTGGCGACCCACGTGCAGCCAAAATACACATCACTAATATGCTATGTTGCCATCATGGTGAATACCCGGTGGTGTAGTGGTCATCATGCCTGACTAGAATACAGGAGACGCGGGTTTGAGCTCCAGTTCGGACATAACACTGATTTTTTTCGGATGAGAATGTGAAAGGTAATTACACTGTGTATGTTAATTTCTCAGAGATAACTTGAATACAACAAGGCGAATTTATGTATGGACACCTAAACAATTTTGTTACCTGTTGTACTATATGTTCGATGATTATATTAAACCAATAAACCAAGGGACGTGTAATACTCGCTCCAAACACTAATGAAGAACTATATACCCTCAGGACAAATACAAATAATGGTAAGTTCGATATTAAATATTCAGCTGCTTTTAAAGTGTGGAATGATTTCCCTTTGGGTATAGTTCCATCGTCACTCGCAGTTTTAATATAAAAACAGTTCAAAATGTACATTTGATCGTAATCGCTGCTGCAATTTTTTTTTCAGATATCTCATTGGAAAATATTGCGATTCAGTTACTTTCACCTCAAAAAATATCTCAACCTGCCAGTTTGTTTCCGCAATCTTTAGTATGTAAACAACTGTAAGGTAAGAATCTCGTTAACCTTTCAGGGGTTGTATTCCGGCACCTTCAACGTTTTGCCATTGTGAATTTTTCTTTCTTGCAAAACGGAAAACAAATTGTTATAAATCCTTTTATATGAGGAAAAGAAAAAGAAAAGAACTTAAAAATAAAAAATGCAAAAGCAAAATTTCAAAACCGAAAAAATTTAAAAACTAAACTGATAAAAAACGCAAAATAAACTTTTCAAAAGCAAAAATTTAAGCTATTAAGATGATCACATCGAGTGCAGTGCTACACGTGTAGAATGCGCGATTATTTTTTCTTACGCTCCTGTTCCAGTTTTTCAAAAGATGTAGCAAATTATTTATAAACAGGGTTGATTTTTTATAAGATTTTTAATTTATTTTCAATTCTTGGCTTTGTTTACAACTTAAGAGTAAAACCGTACATGACGCACTTGCGTGCTGATTGTAGTGTGTTCAACAAAGACCGTTTTTTTTTTCTTCGCTTCAGCAAGACCTACAATTTTTTGACCCATTTTTTGCCGTAAACAAGAACTCTGTGTCTATAAAAGGCAGTATGTGAGGCGGGTGGTTCCCAAAGGGGGCTTTGAAACAGATGACTAGTCTGACTTTACTGGGATAAAAGATATCCATTCATTGCAGACTGAATTGAACTGACCGTACCGAACATTTTGCTCAAAATGTTTGTATTACTCGTTCTTGCACTCGTAGCCTTGAGTTCTGAACAAATGGCGGCTGCAAAGTCGAATTTGAGGCTAACAACCTTTGGTCCAAAACGAATAGAGGGAAGTTACGTGTACAACCGCTCCCTCGGGATAGAGTTTGATATTCGACCACGCTCAATGGAGATGAAGACTTTGAGGGGGGACGTGTTGGCTGCGTACATGAAGCTCGACAAGATCTCGGATTATTTCCAAATTACTGATCAAGGTTTTGTAAGGTTGGTTTAAAAGACATGCTTTGAATTTGATGATGTCTTGATGAAACTTCTTTTCTTATTTTTCATATGCTTTAAATGATTATTATTATATGTGTGCTCATGAATCTAAATAAAGCCGCTAAATTAGTTTTCTATTGAACGTACGCTTTTACTTTTAGTGTGGAAAAGAAACCGGTTCGAGCAGTGCCTGACAAAATACCAAAGACAAGAGCGGCCCTGATTTTCTTTGCAAACCAGAAGTCGTCAGCCAAAGAGCTGAACCCGGCAAAGGCCCACAAAGCAGCGCTTGGAAAAGTTTTGGTGAAGTACAACTCTTAGAAGCCGCGTCCAAAGCAATTGCAGGGGCGGTTGGTTCAGGGACGAAAGTCCAAATGACTCAGCCGTACCATCTGATGAGCTTGAACTTGCTCAAAGCTCTGGACAACGAAGGAAAGCCAGTCCACCAAATCGTTGACGAAGCTCTTAAGAGGACTAGAAACAAAGTACCATACAAATCCAGAGTTAAAAGGTAGTCGTGAGTCCCAACAGTCACAACTCAAACTGTTTTGTAGCTTTTCAGTGATCCATAATGAGTCCACCCATAACCTAGCCGGCTGTCGTAACATCCTAAGTATCTACACAGTAGAATTATTATTTCAATAGTTTATTTTTCAGCCGAGTTATCCGGTTATTGTAAAAAACGTATCAGTCATGTTGAAGCAAAGTCCCCTTCGGCCATACACTTTTACCCCTAACAAACAATGAGAATACTAAGCACCTTTGATTGTTGTCATTGTTTCCTTCCCTTTGAGCTAGTGATAAGGAAAAGGAATGCAAATACAAAAAGGAACTAATGGACTTTTATTTCCATCTGTACTGATAAAAAAGCGGGAATAAAAAAAACAGTCTTAGCTAGAGTCTGCATGTTGATAGAGAGCGAATAGCAACACTATTGACGGGCTTCCAGCTGTGGTCAATTTGGCCGAGTAAGTTTGGTTACGAGTTTATAGCCAGAAACACGCAATGGATGATTTTGTAAACACGTGGTAAATAGGTAACCACATGCTTGCTTTTTTTTTTCTTTTCTTTTTTTTTTTTTTGCGGCACTCTGATTTAATTGATAGTGAAAGTACTTATCAATCTAAATCTTATCATATTTGGATTTTCGTTTCCTAAGATCGATGACGGCTGATCCAATCAAACCATTCGCTAATTGAGGTCAGCTTTAGTAGCTTTTTGTCGTGTTTTGGTGTGACTTGTACCTAAAATCCTTCAAACGATGTTTTCGTTAACTTTTTACCCGATCGAGTACTTTTGATGTTTGAAACAGCTACTGATAAGTTATACGACGAGGCAACGTACGAAAACAAACTAATTGCTTACACGCTTTTTTTTATAAGAACCAGTAAATTTGGCCGAGCCTCATTGTTCTTAATTTTTTGGCGATTTGAGCCTC
>JAOBRD020713245.1:0-14423 GCA_027575215.2 Hydrozoanthus sils
CATAATATAACAGTTTATTGTAGCTTTGGTACTTTCTTACCTTTTAGTTTGTGTTCCTGGGTACATTTTACCGGAGAGCACACTTTCAGTTTGCTCTCCTTGCCCAAAAGACACCTATCAAGAAGGAAATGGTTCCAATAGCTGCGCGTCGTGTCCACCAGGGACTGGGACCTACTCAAACCTGGCAGCATTCAGCTTGAACCAATGCAGCGGTATAACACACTAGAGACATTAAGCACCAGACGTCCGTGTTGCCACGGAGGCGAACCATAAATCAAATATCAGTAGTTGCCGCGTACTTGCACACGTCATGCCGCCGTGGTGATCGTCAGGGAGGTAAATTAAAGCGTCTTTGCTGCCTCCGTGACGATCACCACGATTGCATTATGTATGCAAGTACACGTCAACTACCGATATTTGACTTCCGGTTGGCCTTTGTGGAAATATGGACGGCTCGTGCATAAGGTCTCTACTAACGATTACTGCCGCACGACACAACGGTTAAATACTCACCTTCAACAACGTTAGCCTCATTTGCATTTGAAATGTTTTAAAGAATTCCTCGGCTGTATATATTTCGTGGTCTCAAATAATTGTCAAGTTTGTGTCGATATCAGCAGTTCAAATTTGAAAATTCTGTGCCATAGTCTAACACCAGGCAATTTAGTTGAATTTCCTGCGCGCCTCTATTTTGAAATATGACGTGCTTCGGTTGCAGTGCCAGTCTTCACTCTTCGTGAACACAATAGCAATGGACGAAAGGGGTCTGGCACTACAATCGAGCACGTTAAAACAATGAATGATATATACAGTGGAGGATTGCTTTAAGATGCTATTTCGGAGTAGATGTGTTTGTAACTTCATCAAAAGCACTTTAAAAATGAACCAGTTGTCTATTTTTTTGACATGTTAATATTTCAATTGAATCATTTTATTTGAAAATTTGGCTAACTCTGAAAAAAAGAACGTGTAACTTGTAAACTGCCGCATTTTGTATTGTGGTCTGTTAAGGCATTCTGTTTTGTATTAACAAGATTAGTCGCCTTTCATTTGCCACATTCGCAAAGCACATAACCACGCTTTCATGTACAACGCTTGCACATTTCAGAAGTGGAAACATATAAGTTAGATGCTTCACCTTTTCGCTATCTTCATCTACCGGAACTGCTAGTTGTACTCAAATTAGACAATTTTTGTCACATAACAGTTAAACAAGTTCGATTATTTCTCTTGGGAAAAATTTGTTTTTTTACTCCTCTCTACAGTGGATTGTTTGCCTGAAAAACATGGGAGATTCAGTGTTGTTTGTTAAAAACGAGGCCATCAAATCTGTTAAGAATAAAACAGCCATGAACTGCAACTTAGTTCTTTTCAAATATATATTTTAAAAATAAAATCCAGTAACTTTGGCTATTTAACTTAAATCATAAAGGAAAACCAATTGATAATCATCTAAACTTTTAGCTAGGAAATGTAATAAATACACACTCAAAAATTCATTTACCAACCTACCTTTGATTTAACTATCAAACTTCGATCAGTTAGGGAATTACTTATAAATCGATGTCCATGATAAGAAATTCTGTAGGAATAGGGGCTTTCGTAGTCATTATCTATTTTAAAAGAGTTCAAAGCAGACAAGCTTCCGATAGACAATAAAAGTTAGAATTAATTATTAAACTTTAATCCTCCAATCAAGACACGGCAAAAAGCCAGTGTTATTTGAAGTGCCTAAAACTCAACTTGGTAAGCGAAGGGACCGAATACGCAAATGCAAAAGACATGACTCGTTATTGTTAACTGCTACGTCATCGTTTTTAAATCTGCACCACCTCAACCGACGTCGAAGTTGTATCGTGGCGTTCAGCAACTCGTCCCAAGCCCCATGCGGTAGCAGTTAAGTAGATCTAAAAAGTGAAGTGATCCGGTCCAACATCATAAACCCACTGAAAGTTTCCAACTGAAGATTGCACTAAACTAACAGTTTGGTGACGAGCTTGCAGATGAGAATGAGCCCGTACAAAGGACTAACAGGATCAGCAGTGCTGCCTTCTCTTCTGCTCCCTTATATCATCTGATGCCGGAGCAGTCTTTATTGCATCATTAAATGGCAATTCCAACTAGCACAATTGTTTCTACAAAGATTCTTGAGAGGCCCACTGAAAATCGATTTGATGACACTGACATGGCCATGGCATCAGCATAGAAGTCAGTGCTCATCGAGGCCAACCACTATATATTCAAGAGATAACTCACTCTCAAAAGTGGTTGCCAGGTTTGAGTTTCTCGTAAAACTTTGCCTCCATACTTTGACGTGTACAAGGGGAGAGATAATCCCTTGTTCATTTTTCTACTCAGAATTTCTTTCATATCACACACCATCCATCAAGACACGCATATACACTACTATTGCGCATACTTTTAAGAACGGAATCATCTCTGTTAATTAGGCAAACAATTCTTTGCCTTTTAAAATAAGTTAAAGTTAGCTCAAGCATTCTCTGGCGAACTGTTAAACAGTTTTAACAATGAAACTTTTTTCTAACAATCTAACTTTTTTCAAACATCATGTGTAACAATTGAAACTGACGTTTAACAGTACGGATGTTTTGTGTTGGCCATGTTGGGAAAGGCAGTTGTTGAATTAGATTGTATTAAATGGTGGATTGAGCGGAAGGAAACATTTGACTCATACTTTTGTTTATTTTTGCATATTGAGAAACGAGCTTATGCGGTGAAATAAAAGGCGGTCGTAATCCTGCAACTTTTAAATACGTTTCTCACGTTTGAATTTTCGGCTGTGCTTTTCGTAGTCGTTGCTTGCATTTTCCCTTGTAAATATCCTTTTGTTCTTCCAAGCCCGTACAGTGGGAAAAACTCAAAGCTTGCGCGAAGAGACGTTTTACGACGTTAGAAAATTCGTTTTAATCCTAATAATCAGTTTTTGTTTTATTAATGTACCATTTGAACATCAGTCTTTGGGTCCGTGTCGTTGATAGCTGAAACAGAAACTATACCCTCTCCTTCCAGCCAAAAACAAAAAAATCTTAGAAGAAAAACGTGCTCATGTGGTTTCTGAAGAAACCGTTGCTTAAAACAGCCGTTTGAATAGTACAACAAAACATGAAAGTCGTTAAAACCTAAGAAACTACAGAAGTAAGACAGCTAAAGTTTTCTTTTCAAGAAGTTTTCTCATGCCTACGATTTACTGTTTTACCTTACAGTGGAGTTAAGCGCAGTGCAAAGCCGCCACTGCACAGAAGTGAAAAAACAGTACACTTTAACTCGTTCATCTTGCGGAGATAGCAACTTGGAATATCTTAAACCCAATGCAAACATCAAAATGAAACAACAGCAATATAAAACAAATGGAATACGTAAACTTGTCATGGCAAGGATCAACTTGAAAAGCGTTCTGGTCAACATGCTAAAATCTACTTACGAATTGAAGATACGCTATGCAAAAGGTTTGAAAGAGTTAAAGTTCAACATTACCAATGCATCGTCGTTTGAGAATTGGTTTGATACACCTTTGGAAGTGAATTCGAAAGCTGCCATCATCAATGCGGGGTTATTCTGGCCTGGAGGAACGGTTCCGCTAACCCTTACGTCATGGAATGCTATCCAGCTGTACGGAGTCCCTACCACCCCAAACTGTCCTAACGCTAATTGTTTAACAAACTTTCTAACTTGGAAACTCCTTATGCATAAGTCTAACCATACCAACTGCCAGGAAGACACTGAAAGATTGATGTTACGTTTTAATGCTTGTGCTGGTAAGTCGCTACGTACTGGCGTGAGATAACTGTTATCGTAACAAGTAAAACTAACTAGCTGCCTTCTTTGTAGTTCTTGCGAGGTTTTTGTCGTTTAACTGGTTTGTTTGTCATCTGTGTCAGTTAAAAGGTTTGGCTCACCACTGTCTTTTGACCGAAGGCTTACAGATTTCATCTTTTTCGTTTTCGCTTCTTACGAAAACTTATAAAATGGCAAAACGGTTTTCTGTAACTAAAAGTTTCGGAAACTAAGCACAGTTTTATTTACATTTTCTGGATATCGCCAACTAAAACAGAACTAGTGATAATTTATAGATTAACGTTATTTGGTGGCAACCCGCAGTGCTCAGGGCAATATGGGAGGAAACCGGACGCCAAACTGACCAATCACAGGGCGCTGTACATTTTTTTAACATTATGATAAAAAGCGATTGTGATTATCAAATCGGCAAATGAAATTATTGGTTTCTCAAGTCGTCTCCACTAACCTCAACTAAAAAGGCAGTGAACGTGATTAACATTTTCCTGGCCACGAGATAACGACAGTGAAAATAATGAAAACATGCGTGAGAGTATTGTTTCAACGTCAAAATAGCATCCCTTGAAACTGACTCTTTGCACGGATTTTAACAATTTTCGATGTTAGAATCATTTTTTACATTTGCAACTGAAGTCAGCATGAAAAGTATACCAAGAAACAAACTAAACCGAACATTTAGAGATTGATTAGATTAACAAACTTAACTAAACGTTGACCTAAAACATAAAAGGCAATTGATTATTCATTATTGAAATCAAATCCTTCGTTCACTTGAAACACTTCACATATCTGAAATTAGTAAAACTATACATCAATACAGCACCTATAAGAACCAGAGCTTCCCAATTCCCATAAGGTTAACTAACCTTTTGCTATCTATAGCTCCTCCGAATATAACAGAAGGCCCAAAATCTCAGCGAGTGCCTTACGGTACAAACATCTCCCTGGTCTGTCGTGTCGTAAGCTCAGTCAGCTTTCAGCGAAGGTGGTATAAGGACGACAAAATGATAAAGAACGAAAACAAAGAAAAGTTGGGAATTGTTGGTACGCTAAGTGACCAAGGCTCATACTATTGCCGAGTGTTCGCACACGAGTTCGAGATTATTTCCCACAAGGCCTTCGTGACCTTCTCAGGTTAGTTGCGGTGATTAATCTAGAAAATGCCATTTCTTCTATACTATAAAGTACTGCAGTAAAAGGAAAACGGTTTTCTATTGATCAATGAATATTGATGGCATTTTCTCTTTTCGATGAATTATCTGTGAAGTTTGTATCTTATTCGTTATTTCGTATTCTATTTAGATTATTATCAAGGCATTGAGTTACTCAAATTTAAAGTGTACATATCACATCTATAAAAATTTGCTCCATTTACGTTTATGATTGTGGGAAACTAACTTTATTTTGTTGTTTTAGTTCTCCGTGTCCTGTTTTAGCGTTTCAAATTTCGAATTACCTGAGCCAGGACGGGTTTGCCCGTTTTTGATAACAACAATCTCGAATCAGAGAGAACAAGTGTGCTTTTCTTTGTGGTGTTACAGTGTTTAAGATTTGCAAAAACCACGAAAAAATGGCATAGTAATTTAGTGAAAGTTCCAAATTTGTCCTTGAATGCATACGCAGCGCGTGAAGATACATGTGCTCATTTTCGAGAATGACGTCACTCTGCCCCAAGACCAACTAACTTGCCAACAAGCAAAAGAAAGATAAGATTAATGTGAAAAACACCTATTTTATCGTTTTTCCCATCATACATGTATATCAAGAACAACAAGTAAGAAAGGTTATTATTCATGTGGTTATACATTTAAGAAGTCAAAACCACAGTGCTAGTAACTGCAAACACTTTGTTGTTAAAGATCTTTTCCAGTTTTTTCGTTCAAAGAAAAAGCACATTTTCTTTTCCAGACCGACTCACCTCGCTTATCTACATGGTAATTTCTAACAAGAAATACAGAGAAACCTTAGATGACCAGAATCTTCCAGCGTTTCAAAACAAGAGCAGAGAAATCACTAAATCGGTTGGTATCAAACATAAGATACAACGCCTCTTGTAAGACTTATGCCACTAACTTCACTAGTATGATAAAATATCGTAAGAGCTGGCGTTTACAAGTGGCAGGGTCTCTCATATCCTCGCGTTTTGATCCCCGGCCATTCAAGGGTTTAATATTTAGGCAACCTTCTTTCCCGTTAAAATCAACTGGGAGTACATTATACACTGACCTGAAAGCGGCTGCTAATCGCGCATATGTTTGGAGTAAAACTGAGCATTGGACAGCGCCTGTGAGCATAGCCTTATGGTTCATCCAGAAAGCAACAAAAATCACTCCAAACTTAACTTACTGATAAGCTTATCCTATGTTTCTTTGCGAGCCCGCAATGAATCCCTATCACGTTTATTGGCTTTTTAATAAAAGCATTTGTTTTTTTTAATCAAGTGCGTATCGTTTGCCTGTTTTGTTTTTTTTTATCTATTTGGTAGGTAACGGAATATTTCAAGGAAGGTGCCTTCAAATGGCAATGCGAGTTTGGTATACGGCGTCTAAGGTAAGTTTCCCTTTTCTTAGAGGTTAGTGCGAAAAAACTACTCTAAAAATTCTGAGCTCCAGATGAGAAGAAGCCACTGCCTTTGAAAGCAATCCTTCTCCATGTATCTTTCGGTCTCCCTCGCTTTCTTCTTCCATGTAAGCGATTGCGACGTCATATTGACTTTACATTCTCAAAACATGTCCAATCCACGGACACTTTTAACCGCTGACATTTTCTTCTATGTCTCTTGTAAATTTTAGCGATATTGTTAGTTGTAAGAAACGATTACCCAGATGTGAACAATCTATGTACAGTTGGAAGCAAAGGTCATTCCTAGTTGATCAAGGCTTCTACCTGTAGCTAACAGCTCATGAGCTTCGCCTTCAGTTCTGACCTTAAACCCCGAAATATTTTCCGCCATAAATGCAACCTCTTTTTAGCTAGCCCAAACATTTATCACGGGCGGCTTTAACTTTTTGTTTTAGTTAATCTTAGATACAGTCTGTTTCACTCAGAAGTACTGACAAATGAATTGTTTTTGTTGTACTGTTGCAGCCTGTTATTGTTGTGCTGTTGTACCCTGTTATTCTTGTGTTGTTGTACCCTATTGTTGTTATTTTGTTGCGGCCTGTTATTGTTGTGTTGTTGTACCCTGTTATTGTTTGTTGTGTTGTTTTACCCTATTGTTGTTATTTTGTTGCGGCCTGTTATTGTTGTGTTGTTGTACCCTATTGTTGTTATTTTGTTGCAGCCTGTTATTGTTGTGCTGTTGTACCCTGTTATTGTTGTGTTGTTGTACCCTATTGTTGTTATTTTGTTGCGGCCTGTTATTGTTGTGCTGTTGTACCCTGTTATTGTTGTGTTGTTGTACCCTATTGTTGCTATTTTGTTGTGGCCTGTTATCGTTTTGTTGTTGTTGTCTGTTACTGTTGCTATTTTCGGTTTTAAAGCTTTTTCTTGTTGTTATAGTCTTTAGCCACGAGAATCTCTCCACTAGTTTAATCATTTTCGTCGCTATCAATACTGAATCATCAAAGAGTAATCATTTGTTAACACTCTTATTGTTGGTAGAAATGACAGTGGTTATGTGGGAGCGGAGATATTGGTCTACAGTGTATCAAAGAATGTAGATATTCCACAGTACTACAGCGAGATGAAAAAGCTTGTTTTGAAAGGAGCAAAAAGCAACTTGTTTGAGTCCCTTAGGATATCGTCAGCAAGTAGCGTAAAAGTTTTGAGCGTGGGTAAGATTCGTAATGATAACTAACAAGAATATTCATGCTTACAATTTATAGTTATACTTACATTCACAAGCATATTCATGGTTTTTACATACATAAGGGTGTTTAACTATAACTACATCCTGATTACGAGTGAGATGTTTTCCATATCCTCATTGTGAAGATATTGCTGATGTCATTTTTTTGTTTCCCCCCTCATTTCGGCGCGAAAGATATCCCTATAATATTTTTCTCGTGGAAGAAAGATCTCACTCGTTCGCTATGTTCACTTGTAAAGTCTCTTTTTCCACTCGAACATAAACGTTAACGTTTGCGTCACCGTGCATATCCTCTTTTTATTTCTTTGTTTTCCACTTTATTCATTTGCATGTTCGTTTTACATCTAAACCAATACTCACGCTTCTATCCTATATAGATTTATTTGTACCGACTTATATTTTTGTCTGTGTTTTATAAATACTGAGTTGATTTTGAAATGTATCTACAGCGCAACCCCGGTATAACGAACCCGAATAAAACGAAATACCCGTTATAACGAAGTACGCTCTTTGGTCCGGGCAAAATAACAATAATTTGTATAGGACATAACCCGGATATCACGAAGCCCTCGTTTTAACGAGCCGAAGTTGGGCCCTGGTGACAAATTTCACCCCGATATAACGAAGTTTTCTCTTGGTTGCGTAGAATTTTACTACCCAGAATCAAAAAAGCCATAAAAGCTTTTTGGTTAGTTAGTTAGTTAGTTAGTTAGTTGATTAGTAAGGCTGGGTGAATGACAAGTTGAATGATTGGTTTGTTACTTGTTTGGTTGGTTAAATGAATGATTGGTTGATTTGATTGATATTGATTGACTGATGGACTGAGTGAGTAGCAAAGCGAATGAAATAACAACGAATGATTATCTAATGGTTATTGAAATTACTTGTGTCTATCTGTTTCAGACTATTGCCTACCCAAGATATCAGGACACCAAAACCTTCAAGGAGAGTTTAGTTGGAATTTAACAGGAATCGGACAAACCGCTGATCAGCAATGTCCGCATGGGCCAAGCGGCGCTAAGGCTATCAGACTGTGTGAAGGAAACTTTACAGTTGGTGGAATTTGGAGCAAACCAGAAACTGGTGGTTGCAGTTATTTCTCAGTTACAACTGAAAAGTTGCACAAACTATCTAAGGTAAGGACGTTTCCTCTCCTCCCCCCTTTCTTGTTTGGTTTTGTTTAACACCTAACCTCAGTCATATTTTCAAACAAATTTCTTTGATGTCGTAATTCGGTTGTGACGTTCTATTTCCTGGCACCAGAGATCATTGAACAATCCAGAGAAACATTTCATGTCAATTATCTTTAAGAGCGCCGAGCTAGCAGATTTATTCATGATTACATGAGACCCGGATGAACGCCGACCGGGACGAGTTCAGATCAGTTCACACCAGGTTCCTTTATCTGATTACATGAGAACGGTACAAAAATTCAACTCAGGCCGGGTCAACTTTGTAATCGCAAAAATTTTCAGACCGGTCTGGGTTTTTGTGCCGGAGCACTGTTTCAGCGGTTGGACATGCGCAAAAGTTTACAATACTCTCAAAGAAAATGAAAAAAAAAAACAGGAAAGAAAAGGAGACAGTAAAAGCAATATCTGTTTCCAATTGTTTGGTAAAAAAAAGCTAGAAGCGAAAATTTCAGCGACCAATGTTCAGCTTCCTACGCAGTTAATACCAATCTCATGTAATAACTAGCAAATATTGTCCCAGTCTCACGCAGTGTCGTTGTAACGTTCTCACTTCGTCCCGGTCCTAGTTCGTTCTGGTCTCGTGTAATCACCTCTTAATTAGGAACAACGCGATTAATTGTCTGTTATGTTAGACACCTTCCAGTTTTTAACATGTAGATCATCTTCATACCAAATAAACTCTACTTCTCTACCTCAACATAGTTTAGATCACCTTTCGAGGAACTGTACGTACGTCTATTGTCTTCGTCATTACAGGAAACTGTTAACATCAACAATGTGAAGAATGTAACGAGGCAAATAAAAGATATGACCTCCAGCTCTCAGCCACAACAAATGACCGCAGTAGATGCCACATTGATTGCTAACATAATAGAAGGCATAGTGGCCGTTCCTAGCGCTCTTCAAACGGTAAGGCGTAGTTTCCCTTTTAAATGAAACAGAATATGACAGGATTACAGTTTTCGATTTTCAAAAAGATTACTATTAGAAACATTATTTTGTCAAGTTTAAGAAACATACGATGACAACACGCCTCGATACAGCTTGTAGAGTGCAAACTTGGTAATCACAAGTAGTAATCATCTTTGTTCCCTGACTTGGAAAGCATGGGTATTTTTTTCATGTGTTTTTGCTACTACACAAAATAGTTTCTATTTTTCTTTACTGATTAGGTCATTTTCTGCTCGCTATATGTATTTCTCATTTTTCTGTATATCGATCCATTCTCTTACATCTCTTACAGTTTGCGCATGATATCATGGTAACAGTGGGCAACATAATGAAATGTAATGCAACCGTGTTGGCGAGAAGTCAGAAGGACAGCAAGGCTGCCAGCAAGTAAGTTATCTGAAATAATGAATAAATAATAAATGAACATAAATTGAGCAATTTTAATTCTTAAAATAATTAACACTGGAATTAACACTGAGTCAGAGATCGAAATGAACCCATAACCATCTGTTTCCAACCAGTCAGAGATCGAAATGAACCCATAACCATCTGTTTCCAATAATAATGTACATAAATTGGGCAATTTTAATTCTTAAAATAATTAACACTGGAATTAACACTGAGTCAGAGATCGAAATGAGCCCATAACCATCTGTTTCCTGGTGTTCTATTCTATCTACTGAGCTACAAAAACTTACATGGAGGTCGAGCTGGGTCACCGAAAGGAATCGAACCCATTATTCTCCAACTACCGGTCAGGTGCTATACCTACTGTTTCACACAGACTTACATGGAGAACTACGTCACTGAAGGGAATCGAGCCCGTACCCTCTGATTTTTTTTTCTTAGACTATCTACTCACGTGAACTGAGACTACTATAGGGATCAAAGTCATTGATTAATTCGAACCCATGATCCCCTGATTACCGGTCTTATGTTTCATCTTCTTAGCTTTAAACACTTAAAGCTAGAGCTTACAAAACCCATGACCCCCTGATTACCGGTCAGATGCTCTTTCTTCTGAGTTTTAGACTTTCATGGGGAGCTGACCCACTGACAGAAATCAAACGACCATCTGATTAGTGGGTCAAATCTTCTACCCATGGAGTCAAACCCATAACTTTCCGTTTACCGGTCAGATGCTCTATATACTGAGCTACAGAGACTTACATGCATGGAGAACTAGTACTGAGTTATTGAAGGGAATCGAACCCGTGATCCTCCTATTACCGTCAGATGCTCTATCAATTGAGTCTTAGAGACTTACTGGGAATAAAGGGAATTGAATCCATGGCACTCTGATTAGACGGCGGTTAGATCAGACACTCTAACCATGTGCTGCCTGAATTTAGAGTTTATTTTAGCGGAACAAACAAAGCTTAATCCTCTTCCATTTAATCCATTCAGAAACTTTGAACTTTACTTACTACAACATATTAACAACGCAGCAAATTAAAATAGACCGATGATTTCTTTTGCTGGCTTTATAAATGTAACTTTTTGTTAGAAAATGTACATTCTAGTACAGTATTACCATATAACAGAAAAGTGTTTTTCGTGCAATTTGATTGCTTGAGCACAGAAATGAGCATCAATATATTATAATGTAAGTTTTTGAGTCAGATAGCTAATAGACTGTTTTGTATATACTCAACTTTTATTCTTTTTAGAGTTCCTTACAGCTTGCGTTTGGGTAAATTATCAAACAATATTTACCTCAATTTTGAAGAATATCTATTAACTTTAGTTAAACAACACAAGCATAAGAACGGGGTTGTGTTATTTTTTATCTTCACGTGCTCGAGTGACTCTTTCAGACCCTGGTTCGATTGTGTTGAGGTTTCTTTGTGTAAATAAACAAATGTAAGAGCGAGAAAAAATTCGCCTTAGTTTTAGTTTCAACCTTTAGATACTGTACTGTGAAGCTGTTTTTTATTCTTAAAGCCACTAGTTTTGCCTTTTAGTTGAATCTTAACCTTTCCGTTCCTTTTCAATTTCCTTGTCAGGTTTGTGAAGGTGATAGACTCAATTGGGGAGAATATGCCGTTAACAAACAACCAAACATCTAGATTGCTCACAACTTCCAATATTGCTATCCAGTCCAATACGATTAACGATACCTTGTTTCAAGGTCTGTCACTGACCGTGAGGACGTGTTCAAATGAAGCCCAGATGCTAAGCAAGGATAACATCCATACTGATACTCTTCCCGCCGACAAAGTCCAAATGTCAATTTCTCTTCCTAAAAATCTTTTTGTTAATGAGCAGAACCTAAACAGATCAACACAGATCAGTTTTGTTGTTTATCAAAATACCAAATTCTTCCAGCCAGTCGATGAGGATTTGGGCTCACGTGAATGGTTGATCAACAGTCGTGTTATTGCTTCGAGCGTTCGGGATAGGAAGATACATAACATAGTTGGCCCAGGTGTAGAGATGAAGTTCATGCCACTGGACACGTTTATGACAGGACGTCCCGTTTGTGTTTTCTGGGATTTCAGTGCATTAGGTATATGACAGTCTCAACTCACAATTTTGCTGCTGATTTGGCTTTATATTTTTTTTTGGCTTCTTGCATGTAAGCGTGTCTGGAGGTGACAACTATATACTTACATAAATACTTTCATAAATACATACATACGAAAGTACATATGTATATTCACAACAAAAAGAAAAAACTAAATTTTGAGCTAACAACGTCGTTCGAAAAGAAACAAGTTTCACTCTCGTCAGATGCTCTTTGCGATGTAGTAGTGTGCTTGCTAGCATCTGAGGAGAGAGGAAATTTTTTTCCTTTCGAAACCATGGCACTTTTAATTCAAGGAAGTATACTACGGTTAATTATTACGTTAACACATACACGCATACATATGTATTGATGTATGTATTTCTGTAAATATGTATGTATTTATGTATGGACCTCTAAACTGACTGGCAACTGACAGCAATTTGTATGATCATTTTTCCGAGCGGTTGTACGTATTCGACTAGCCACTAAGTACATATTTTGTAAATAATAATTTTTTTTTTCAGGTGGCTCGGGTAACTGGTCAGAAGAAGGGTGCAAGTTCATAGGGATGGAATCAGGCCGTGTAATTTGCCGCTGTAATCACATGACCCACTTTGCAGTGCTGTTCTCAGTCCATGGGCCTGATGTTGAAGCGCTGGGAAAAAATCACATTCAAGTCCTGTCAATCATCAGCTACATAGGATGTGGCATCTCTCTCCTTGGTGTCACGCTTACTTTGCTAACTTACAGTCTGTTCAGGTAACGCAATTGCGTCCGTTTAAAGTGCCCATGAAATGAAAATTTTCATTACTTCATTGGATAGACCTTGCTAAATGAGGAATTAATAGTGGTGAGAAAAATTGTCAAAATCTTTTATGGTACTCGAGATAGTAACATTCAATGTTCTCTAGTCACCTCCCCCTTCACTCTAAATTTGTGGGTATGTTTCTGTTACCATTCCACAACAAGACTTTGTTAAATCTCACACATTTTTTAAAAATGTTTCAGAAGTCTACGCAAGACTAATGCTCAGCCCATCCTAATGAATCTGTGCTTCTCCCTTATGATACTGCTGATCGTGTTCATAGCTGGCTCAGGCCGTACAGAGAACAAACGCGTGTGCCTTGCAGTAGCAGTCCTACTTCATTACTCCCTGTTGTCTACAGTAATGTGGATGGCGGTCGAGGGTTATCAGATGTACTTGGCTTTTATTCAGGTTCTGGCCACCTACACGCGACACTTTATGTTGAAGTGTTCACTGGTAGCTTGGGGTGTGCCTGCGATCATTGTTATCTCAACAGTGGTTAGCACCGAGATAGCAGATGTACCAGACCATGGTTATGGAAGCAAAGACTAGTAAGTAACAACTAAATGTTCCGCCAGATGTTTCATAGAACACGTATTTCCCATTCTGTAACTGCCCAGTGCTTCTATAATATTGACAAACATTTGAAAACTAAACTATAATCAGTTTAGTTGAAAGCTGAAAGACGTAATTTAAAGTGCCGGTGTATGCTACGCTCTGTTAAGACGGGCCTAACCATAACATGCAACACTTATTTTTATATTAAATTGCCAGCTAGAATCCTGCAATCTGATTGACTGCTTAAAGAGTAGGATTACCTTGTAACGACCGCGGCTGTTACATTTTTTTTGTTTTTTGCTGCTCTACGACATTTCGCCTTAATTTTTTTTCCGTTTTTTGCTTAACTCGAAAATACCATATAATAGATAACTTAGTGATATTCGCTCGATTTTCACTAAAAAACCCAGACCACGGTGAACTTTGTTACGATCAAACCGTACACCATGACCTCAATCTGATCATGATATTTACAAGTAAATCATCGCCACCGGTTTATACTTAGAAGTGTCTAACATTACTTACCAACTAGTGCTTGGTCATTGCAGAAGCCCTACTAATTAAAAATCGATCTAGTGACGAGTCTATTGTACATATAGAATGTTTCAAAAATATTTTATTGATATACTACAGAACTTAGCTTTACATTAGATTTACATTTTAGACCATTATTTGCTCTTTTACGTTCAATCACGTTGGTGGTGCAGTGGCCGAGTGGTTAGCATGTTCAACTCGTAATCCTAGGGTCACAAGTTCGTGTCGGCGGCGCAGTGGCCGAGT
>JAOBRD020713459.1:0-14419 GCA_027575215.2 Hydrozoanthus sils
GCTCTTGCTCCAATCGCCCAAAAAAGAGAATCTTGCAAAAAAAAAAAAAACAAAACGGAAACGCGTTCTACACAGGCTACCTTTTTTAGAGATCTTTTAACTTTATTATTGTCGAGATATTAACCTTTTGTTGTTCAACTGATGACGTCTGTTGTTGTTCTGGCAAATTTTCAACTTTTTGAAATCTGCTGCCAAGACAAGAATTAGTAATCATTCTGAAGAATACCTCGAACAGCCCAAGTTTGACTTCAGTTCATTCAAAAATTATGGAATGGCAGCAGATTTTTAAAAATTTAACAGCAATTGACGTCAACAGTTGAACAATTAAATGATTAATATCTCAAGAACCATACAAAATTTTGGTAAAATTTTTTCACCGTTAATCCTCACTTAGCAAGGTATATCCGCTAACTTAACAAGATATTTTATGTCATAAGCACTTTAACTTACACAAGAAAGCTCACAAGGGGAAAAACAAATTTTTTTAAAGTACATATCATTTTCCGCCTTTGATAAAAATGGAGATCTAGGAGAGGGGGAGACGATCGAGTTAGCAACGCGCCGCCATGCGACCTAAAAAAGACTAGAAACGATTACCACTATCTCCATAGAAACGAGATGTTCTCCTTCCCCTTCACGAAAATTCTTCCATCAGATCGATTTTCACAAGCTCGCGAAACAAGTCTTGCAGGCTTTCATGCTAGTACAAGCTGTTGCTCACAAAGACTAAAAATTCGTGTACGAATGGCATGTGCTTTATTTCTCCTTTTCAACAGAAGAACTACTTACAATAAAGGATTTTCACACTCATGCGCAGTTTGAATATCCCACTGTTTTGGCGGGCCACATTATGCATGGATTCGGCGATTCAAAATTTGTTTTGACCTTTGTACGGTAATTCATAATGATTTGCAGTGTCTATTTCCAATTTTTTTGTCTGGGCGACAGGATTCGGTGACATTTGTAAGACCTGTGGCCCGCTGCAAAACAGTGGGATGTACGCGCTGCGCATGAGTGTGAAAGTGCCTATTTGGAATAAATTGGAATAAATTTAAACAAATTAAAACTTTAGTTAAACAAAGTCAAGAGGACTTCCCTGTCTTCTAAAATCAAAACAAGAATCGTTTTATACCCGAGGCAATTTCTCTTACAACGCTTTGCGCAAGGAAACATTTTTCTGACTCATCTTCGTTAGTAAATATCCAAAATAACTAATGTCCTTTGATGCACAAAAGCTAACAAACAAATTTATCGTTTACGAAACATAGAAATGCATTGGCCTTTGAGGCTGCCACACAATGTACCAAAGGGGGTGGAGTAGGGTTCGGTTTTAGTTCTGCATTGATCATGAGTTTTGACCAATATTATAGGATTTTAAATCAAGTAAAAAGAGGTAGTCAGATAATAAACAGTCCATTTCACGGTTCCTGAAAGTTAACCAAGCTTCTACATAAATACCGAGGCGAAAGTTGTCCTGGCACAGTTAGAGAAAAGAAAATGAATACCATAAGAAAGAAACTTATTAGCATGCCTATTATTTCTACTTCTCTAACTGTTCCAGGACAACCTTCGCCTCGGTTTCATGTAGAAGCTTGGTTACCTTTCAGGGGCCGTGAAATGGACTATTCTTATCCCTGGATCAGCTGATTTGTTTGTCGATTCTCAGACAACATTTAAATTTTTGATAAATTCTCAGTAACCTGCAAAATTTTTGGAAGATTTTTAGAAATCTGCTAATTTTTGGAAAGAATCTCAAGTGATTAGTTAAGCTTTGAAGTAAGTCTAAGTAATCAGTAAAACCCAATTTTCAGCCTTGTATGGCTGCCTTGTCACATGGAATCAGCTTTAGACTTGCATCATGCGTCTAAATCCAGGGGGGACATAATAACCGACAGGAGGCCCAGTTACAACACACTCGTCCACAGGATCTGTCGGGATCACACTTTCAACGTACTTCGCAAACGTGGGGAGGTCACAGGGAGAGTTCATGCCACAGAAAGGGAACTTCACCTCTTCGCCATTGAAGTACGCTCTCACTGCATAAGGGTGCCCCGCTCCCGCTGTCTCGTACAGCTCCAGTTGAAGCAAGGATGCGTAGGGAGGCCACTGATTGGTGCTAATGTTAAGGGCTGTCATCATGGCCGACACTGTAACAAGAGAAATTACTGTTATTTTATTACTAGGTCGTTCCATGATTTCTTAAAGGTATCCTCGGCTGTACAACATTTTTGGTCTGAAACAAAATTTTTTTATAGTCTGTGTCCATATCAGCAACTCAAACTTGATAACTCTGTGCGTATAACTAACGCTAAGTAATTTATTTTGATCTTTTTCACGGTCTGAATTTTTCGCGAGCCGCCATTTTGAAATGTGACGTGTTACAGTTGCAGCAGGTATGGTTCTTTCCAGTCTGACGCCACATATATGTTCCAGATATACAAAAGAGAATCTGAAGGTGCTAGAATTTTTCCAGTATCTACTACTAGATTTTGGACTGCACTTCCTATTGGTATTAAGATTAGCTCTAGTTTATCAATTTTAAAGAAATCCTTGTACAAATATTTTACTGGTTCTTCTATTAATATTAATCATTTTGTTGTAAGTGAGCTTAGCTTACTTATGTACTTATATATTTATTCTTATCTATTTTATCTTTTTTATATTTCTATGTATTAACTTGAAACACCTATTGTAGTTTTTTTTATTGAGCCAAAAATTCATCATTCTTACTGCCAAGTGCTACCCTCTCGAAATAAAGTTGATTAGTATTTACCAAAGCAACCAATATCCATTTTTGCGCGCTCTGATTGGCTCCCGTATCTCGCAATATCCATGACTATTAGTTGATTTTGAGGCGGTACTCAAAATGGCGTCGCGTTACCAGTTAGTTATAGACGAGGAAATGATTGCTTTAAACGAAGAACCATTACAGAAAACACGAAGAGGACAAGAAGATTTTGCTTTTTGGTTTTAATGATTAGGACAAAATTTTTCTTTCAAAATGTACTTAAAATCCACGACATTTTCGTTTTTCAAAAAACCATGAAGAATGTAAACGAAATTCAAGTGTACACGAAGCGCGCGTGATAGAAATAGAAAAAAACTTAAATTTTGTCCTTTCTTTGAAAAATGAAGTGCATTTTATCCCTTTTTTCTGGTAAATACTAAAACAACTATCCCCCTCAGGGTCGGTGACTAGCTCTAGATATATACCTCGACGCTTCGCGTCTCGGTTTATATATCCACCGCTACTCACCTCCCCTTCTGGGGGATAGTTGTTATTTATTTATTATTTATTATATAGTGCTTGACCCCTTACCAACCATTGCTATTGTATTTATCGAGAGTGGAGACTGGCACTGCAACCGTAGAAATGATCAAATAAATTGCTTGGCGTCAGCTATACGTAAAGAATTATCAAATTTGAGTTAATCAATATAAAGACAGACTTACATAATAAAAGTTTATCTGAGATCAAGAATGGTGCACAGCCGAGTATTCCTTTAATGAACCTTCTCTATGCTTAATATATCAAACCGTATGCAGGCCTGAGGCTGAAAGCTGAGCCGCCTGGTTTAACCAGTTGGTAAGGCGTCAGTCTGTTGTGCGAGAGGCCTGGGCTCGATTCCCAGTCACAGGGCCTTCCAAACAACTGAACAGATGGTGCTGCCTTCGCTCTAACATCTACAAACGGTTAGACCTTCGCGTCTTCTCGGATAAGGACATTAAACCGAAGGTTCTCGAGGGCCTGTACTTGGATTTACGGACCTCGAATGGGCCGATCACCGCTCGCAAATTTACGCAGCTATGTAATAACTTACGAATGAAAATATTTTCAATATCTTAATCTTCGATAGCATTACAGTAAATATAAAGTTACGAATATCATATCTATTATTACTACCATTAATTCGTAGTTAAAGTATGTCTTTAGTATGATCAAAAAAATTTCCTAAGTATCACCCACATGTATAATCATGTCCGGAATACAAGTAAAATTTCTTTCCTTCCCCTTTCATTGCTAGCTGCATTGCCTGAAACAGAGGAAAACAGCAGTAAGGTACACTGAAATGATAGGTGTTAATTTTGAGTTAAAAAACTAAATCCTTCCTCAGGCCAAATGACCCATTAGACCGGCGCTTTTCTCAGGTTTCAGTAGTGTTAAGCAGGATGAGAGTCTTTGGCGGTTTGATTGTTTTCCTTACTTTGACTGACGGTTGCTCGGTTGCTGTGCTCGCTTGCTGGGTGGCTCCACCTGAATTGTTCAACAATTGGTACAGGATTTGATAGAGCCTAAAGCAATTGTGGAATTGCACACAGTTTGGGTATCCTGCTGATGAACAGTAACTGATTGTGTTTCTTTTTCAGCGGCATATACAGTTTGTCTGTACAAATTTAAATTTGACTCCCCCTGGCCAGGACACTAATCTATTGCAGGTTAGCTTCCAGCAGAAGCCGGTACCAATTTATACAGCTGAGTCGACTGGAGCAAGTCAGGTAAAGTGTTTTGCTCAAGGACACAACACAGTGGTCTGAGCAGTCCTCGAACTTGTGACCATAGGATTCGTGTCACACACGCTAACCGCTCGGCCACTATGCGCTGTTTTGGAGTATTCCGTACTTAAAAAAAAAAAATGAAAAAAATTCTCAATTCTTTTTTAATATGTTCCTCAACCATTTGTTCAAACAAGCTGTCAGTTATACCCGCTGGGATCGGGGCCTGTTGGCATTGGTGCACATGAACGCAATTGATAATATGTTCAAGGTCAATTCAATTTTTTCTTCAGTGCAAAAAAGCCAAAAAGTGCAAAAACACTTAAAGTGCCTATGATATGATACATTTTGTTACTCAAGCGGGTAGACCTTGCTAAATGAGGAACAGCAGTGAAACATTTTGTCAAAATCTTTTATGGTTTTCGAGATATTAACATTTAATGTTTTCAACTGATGACGTCAGTTGTTGGGCAGGCAAATTTTCAATCTTCTGCCAATCGAAAACTGTTGGATGAATGTAGACCAAATTTGGCATGGTGATGTAACTCGAGATATTCTTCAGGATAGTTACTAATTTTCGTCCAAAGCTTAAGGATTGGCAGCAGATTTCAAAAAATTGAAAGTTTGCTTGTTCAACATATGACGTCATCAACTGAAAACAATAGTTCTAATATTTCGAGAACCATAATACATTTTGACAAATTTGTTTCACTGCTGTTCCTCATTAAGAACGGTCTAATCACAGACATAACAAAATATTTCATGTTATAGACACTTTAACAAAATACGAATTGTATCCAAACTTGCAAATATTTCTCTCCTTGAGTCTTAGAATTTGCTTTTTGCAAATTTGTTTTGAACTGTCCACTGTAAGTTTTTAAGGGTTGTAAAAATTAAGTATTCATCACATGACAAAAAGTTGTCTTCAGAATTTTTTCATGTCTATTATTAAAAGGAAATTATACGACTTTTCTGGTTCGATTTGAAATTTATTTGCATTCGTTGGTTTTTTTTAGAAAGCTTAAGGGTTCATGCAATTTTGATATTTTCTCAAAAACTCACTCGTGCAGAAAATTCCAAATTATTCAAACTTTACGTCCGTGATACGCTCATTGCTAAAACAACCGTGTAAATAAATTTATCAATATCATCATCATCATCATCATCACAAATACGTAAATTGTTTAATATTGTCATTAATATTATCATTACTCATTAACTGTACACAATTTCTAAACAAAGTTTATAACAAAACAAACTGTAGACTGTACAGAAAATGTACCTCCCAAATCTCTTTGATCAAAAAGCCCATCCCGACTTTGGAGTACAATGCAGCCGATGGGTAATTGTATTGCGAGTACCACTGCCACAACATCTCCTCAACCATTTGTTTAAACAAGCTGTCAGTTATACCCGCTGGGATTGGAGCCCTGTGGCATTGATGCACATAAACGCAGTCGATAATATGTTCAAAGTCGTCCAGATCTGAAACATTTTGCAAAGCGTTTGCTTAACATAAGACTCTGGGAATTTAAACGCAAATTCAGGTCAATGGCGAGAGGGGTGCAACGGGTGCTGATATCAGTACTCCATGGTTATTCTAGGCTCGGACCAAGCTGTACTGTCCTTAAATCCAACGGCCTCGTAGCTCAGTTGGTTAGAGCAACATAGATCTGTTTCGTAGGACGTGGGTTCGAATCCCACCGAAGTCAGAGATTTTTTCTTTTTTGGTGCCGTAGATCAGCGAAACTTGGTTTATACCCCGTTCCAGTGGTAGGGCCCCACTCGAATCCATGTATGTTGTGTTTACACATATACCACTGAAGGACATCAATACTCTATGGTTATTTCTATGGAAAGAGCGGTACGACATCAATAAAATCACATAGTTTCAGCGAATGATTTCAAATGTGTCAAAATGGTAAGCAACAGAAAATAGGATTATTTCTAAAGATTTGTATGACTGAAGAGTAAGGCTTGCTGTCCAGTATCATTTTTTTAACATACAATTGCTTTGAAAATCTTTAATTTCATATTCACTCTCATTTTTTAAGTGTATAATACTGTTGGGACTTGAAACTATGCTTTCTAACTAAACTGTGAAGATTACTCACCTACATTTAGTACTATGAAGTATAAACAAACTGTTTGAATCTCTTTCTAGACGTATAATTTTTTTTGGTTACGACGTTTCGTCCGAAACCCTTGGACTTCATCAGTTACGTGACAAGTCATGTGACACACATGACTTGTCACAAGTGAGACCAACTGTATGTTGCGAAGCAACCTGTCCAACGCGTGCAATAGCTTGAAACGTAGGCCCCATATCTTGTTAGAACTATGGCATCAAATGCGCGGAAGCAGTACATTGGTGAAACCATGCAAGCCATTGACCAACGTCTTGCACAGCACACCAATTGCAAGCCCGCGATACAACAGGTCACAAAATCTCGCCAGAGGTCACCATTTTGGACCAAGAAGAATGGTGGTTCAAAGAGAAGGGCGAAAGAAGCAATTTGGGATCTGAGGGTTGAAACACCAAGGGTGAGTTCGCTTGGGCCTATTCCAACTATTCCGGATTAAGAATAGAATTTCGAAATTTCTTCCAGATTGTCAGGGCAATGGAATATCTACTTGAAATTCAAGGTTCAAAAGAGAGTTGTCACTGACAAATGTTTTATTTGTAACTCGCAGGAAAACAGCCAAAAAGAACCGGGTAAAGCTTTTATTCCATGTATTTCTATTCCGGAATAGGCCAAAATGAATGCACCCAATTCTTAACACGAATGGAGGTCTACAATTCCAAATTAAGTTGTTGCAAGGTTCTCTACCAACCTGGCATAGTCTGCATCCTCAATGCTTTCTGCACTGCCAGCAAGAGCGGTTTGGTGACATTGCTATAATGTTCGAGCCACTGTTTGCTCTCATGGAACTCCTTGTTGTACTGGTTGAGCTTGGGGCACAAGCTAAACACAGAAAAATAATACATCTTCACAATGTAGCATCAAAAGCTCGATCTAAATAGTGTAATATATAATTTATAACTTACAGTAACAAAAAAATTTATTATTATTTTGTCGTGTGTCTATTATATTATGGATGCACCTTTTTTTTGTCTTTTTTGTTTTATGACATTTTGACTTGGTGAGTTGCAAGAGAACTGGCAACAGGTAGGTCCGGGACCTAGGGTTTAATTTCCTTATCCAAGAGGACGCAAAGGTCTATCCGTTGGCAGATGTTGAAGCAAAGGCAGCATCTTCTCCTCAGTGATGTTAAGATTGTGAGTAAAGGAACGAACCCAAGCCTCCCACACGACAGACTGGTGCCTTACCAATTGGGCTAACTGGACAGCAGTGAAGTTGTGCTCTCCCAACTTTCGAAAAGTGTCAACAACACGATAAAAAAATGATAACCATATTTTTTTAAGATCATTTGAATGTTTCAAAGTGTCAAAGAGGTAGCGTGGCTCAATGGTTAGAGTGCCGGATTTGTATGCGGTTGTCCAGGGTTCAAACCCCACTCTGACCACTGACAGAATTTGGCTTGGGTGGTCCCAAGCACGAAAAGTTTATATAACTATATGTTCTAAAACACTTTAACACTCTCAATCTGGCGGCTAAAAACTATAAAACTGAAGTACAAATGACATACATTGCGTTGGGTTCAATGTTGTCTTCCCGCTTGTCCATTGTGTGGATATCAATCACTTGAGAACGTCCCTCGACAGGTGAAGGTGGAGGATACAATCCCCAAACTAGAGCCTGAGCTGACTATAACAAAAACAAGATGTTATTATTAGGGAAAGTGGATAGTACAGATAGCAGATATAAAATCAGGAAAAAGGTTTTTGACAAGAGTAACAGGTATCGAGGCATCATAAGGAGAGAGAAATCATAAAGAATAGCAGGTATTCAAGGATAACTAAGGGCAACTGGCCATGGAATCGATGACAATATATAACAAGTTCTAAGGGATCATTGCTGGTGAAAGGATTGACAAAAGTAACAGGAATTCAAGGATTACTAAGGGCAACTGGAATCAATAAGAGTAAGAAGAACCAAGGGATCATCAGTGGTGAAAAGTATTGACAAGAGAAAAAAGTGTTCAAGGACAACATCAATAGCAGTAATAAGTATCAAGGGATCATAAGCACTTGGTTAAAGGTACTGACAAAAGCCACAGGCATAAAGGATAACTAAAGGAAACTAAGATCGACAACTCTGAGAAGTACCAAGGGATCATCAGTTGTGAAAGGTACAGACCCTTTTCATGCAAAAACATATTAAACATATCAAGAAACTGTGGCCATCGCCAAATTCAGCGCATCCGTATTAGCAAAATTGCAAAATTTCGCCGTTAGTTCCCAAAAAACTAATGCAGATATGAAGTTTTGAAACTTGATCTTCTGCCCTTATTATTACAGAGAAATGTATGGGGAAAACGTGGAAACGAGGCTGGACGAGCATCGGTGCCCGTCCATCTTACTTTTCATGGAAAATTATCCAGTTTTAAACCTTTTTACCTCCGTCAATTTGCGGCCAATCTTTATGAAGCTTTGTAGTTTTACTAATATTAATGTGCTGAGATTGACTCTGGACTCGTTTTCTCCATAAACTGAATATATTTCTATCCCATGCTAGCGTGATAAAGGTCTATTGACAAGAGTAACAGGTATTGAAGGATGACTACTTTAAGTTTAACGGGAATCGATAAGATGAAGTACCAAGGGATCATCAGTGGTGAAAAATACTGACAAGAGTAACAGGTATTGAAGGATAACTACTGAAGGGCAACTGTAATCGATAACAGTAACAAGTACCAAGGGATCATCAATGGTGAAAGATACTGACAAGAGTAACAGGTATTGAAGGATAACTACTGAAGGGCAACTGTAATCGATAACAGTAACAAGTACCAAGGGATCATCAATGGTGAAAGATACTGACAAGAGTAACAGGTATTGAAGGATAACTACTGAAGGGCAACTGTAATCGATAAGAGTAAGAAGTACCAAGGGATCATCAATGGTGAAAAGTGCTAACAAGAGTAACAGGTATTAAAGGATGACTACTTAAGGGCAACTGTAACCGATAAGAGTAAGAAGTACCAAGGGATCATCAGTGGTGAAAAATACTGACAAGAGTAACAGGTATTGAAGGATGACAATTTAAGGGCAACTGTAATCGATAAGAGTAAGAAGTACCAAGGGATCATCAGTGGTGAAAGAAGCTGATAAGAGTAACAGATATTGAAGGATAACTACTGAAGGGCAACTGTAATCGATAAGAGTAAGAAGTACCAAGGGATCATCAATGGTGAAAAGTACTGACAAGAGTAACAGGTTTTGAAGGATGACTACTTTAATGACAACTGTAATCGACAAGAGTAAGAAGTACCAAGGGATCATCAGTGGTGAAAGATACTGACAAGAGTAACAGGTATTGAAGGATAACTACTGAAGGGCAACTGTAATCGATAAGAGTAAGAAGTACCAAGGGATCATTAGTGGTGAAAAGTGCTGACAAGAGTAACAGGTATTGAAGGATGACTACTTAAGGGCAACTGTAACCGATAAGAGTAAGAAGTACCAAGGGATCATCAGTAGTGAGAGATACTGACAAGAGTAACAGGTATTGAAGGATGACTATTTAAGGGCAACTGTAATCGATAAGAGTAAGAAGTACCAAAGGATCATCAGTGGTGAAAGGTACTGACAAGAGCAACAGGTATTGAAGGATGACTACTTCAACGGCAACTGGAATCGATAAGATGAAGTACCAAGGGATCATCAGTGGTGAAAAGTACTGACAAGAGTAACAGGTATTGAAGGATGACTACTTTAAGGACAACGGGAAGCGATAAGAGTAAGAAGTACCAAGGGATCATCAATGGTGAAAAGTACTGACAAGAGTAACAGGTACTGAAGGATGACTACTTTTTAAGGGCAGCTGGAATCGATAAGAGTAAGAAGTACCAAGGGATCATCAGTGGTGAAAAGTACTGACAAGAGTGAAAGGAATTCAAGGATAACTAAGGGCAACTTGAATCGTTAGGTAACAGTAACAAGTACCAATGGACTATCATTTGTGAAAAGTATTAACAAGAGTAACTGGTGTTCAAGTATAACTAAGGGAAACTGGAATCGATAACAAGAACAACTAACAAAGGGATCATCAGTGGTAAAAGGTATTGACAAGAGCAAATGGAATTGAGAATGACTAAGGAAAACTGGAATCAATAACAGTAACAAGTACCAAGAAATCATCAGTGGTGAAAGGTACTGACAACAGCAAAAGGCATCAAGGATAACATTGAGGGATGACTAAGGGCAACTGCAATCGATAAGAGGAAGAAGTACCAAGGGATTATCAGTGGTGAAAGGTATTGAGAAGAGTAACAGGTATTCAAGGATAACTAAGGGCAACTGGAATCGATAGATATGAAACAGTAACAAGTACCAATGAATCATCAGTTGTGAAAAGTATTGACAAGATTAACAGGTGTTTAAAAATAACTAAGGACAACTTGGAATCGATAACAGTAACAACTATCAAGGGATCATCAGCGGTGAAAGGTATTGACAAGAGCAACAGGAATTCAAGGATTACTAAGGGCAACTGGAATCGATAAGAGTAAGAAGAACCAAGGGATCATCAGTGGTGAAAGGTATTGACAAGAGCAACAGGTAATCAAGGAAAATTACAGGCAACTGGAATCGTTAAGAGTAACAATGCCAAGGGATCATCAGTGGTAAAAGATATTGACAAGAGCAACAGGTAATCAAGGAAAATTACAGGCCCGGGAATCGCTAAGAGTAACAAGTACTAAGGTATCATTAGTGGTGAAAAGTGTTGACAAGAGTAACAGGTGTTCAAGGATAACTAAGGGCAACTGATTTTAATAACAGTAACAAGTACCAAGGGATCATGAAATTAATGGTGAATGAAATTGACAAGAGCAACAGGTATTCGAGGATTACTAAAGGCAATTGGAATCAATAAGAGTAAGAAGAACCAAGGGATCATCAGTGGTGAAAAGTATTGGCAAAAGCAACAGGTATTGAAAGATAGCTATGGGCAACTGGAATAAGAGCAACAAGTACCAAGGGATTATCAGTGGCGAAAAGTACTGACAAGAGCAACAGGTATTCAAGGATGACAATAGGAGCTGGGACAGGAAGAAGTAGAAGAAGTATGTAGTCTGCAGGAGTACTAAAGCAACAAGAATCAGTAATTAGTCTCTAGGTAAAGTTGTGGGAACAGGTATAATTATTCACTAGAGAATTAACCTACTTGACAGGGTTTAGAGTTTAACTAACCTGGAAGGTTCGGGGTTCATCTGCAAAAATTACAAAAATAATAAAATTTCATGTTAAATTTTCAAGCAGTGACCATGTCTTATTGTCATTGTGGGATTTAACACAACTTAAACAATAAAACCGCGCTATAAAAGCCTTTATCCTCCCACATCTCACACCTTTCAATTTCAATATTTGTCCAAAGCAGTCCAACTTCTGTCTGAGCGATAAAAATAAGGAAATTCATAACTGCTTTAAAGAAACATTCGTATTAATTTCTTATATATAACAGTCAGAGGTAAAAAGAAACGCATTCCCAAGTAAAGTTTGTTCCATTGCGTTCTTTGTTTCTGTAAGTAGTTTAGTTGAAATGTTGTACCTATGGTGAATTTTTCACAGCTCCTATAAATTTTCGTTCATTTGAAACTTGGTCAAAGCGTATTTTGCAAGTTCGTCCATGTTTCTTTTTACCACTACTGTTATAGTTCCGTTATATTTTTCCTTCTGTTTGAAATAAATATCATCAAAAATCTTTAATTTTGAAGTAATTAGTTATTCTGTTCATATTACACGAAACAGTTTTACACATGAATAATCCACTGATTTTACGTCTATCTTTAAAAGTAACGTCTATCTATAAAAGTAACCTGCTGGCCATCAGAGGGAAAAATTTGGAAGCCTGGGCCTAAGTTTTCGTAGCCATAAAGTTTTCAACATTTAATCCATACTTCAACTGCATTTGTAGCGCAATGTAATGCAGATGAACCGTCCATGAAAACTGACAAGCTTCATTTGATCATCACACTAATCATCATTATCACATACTTAGTTCAATATTAACATAGTAGGTCATGGAAATATAGAGCGTATCAGCCACCCATATCAATCACACATGGTGATATAAAAAACAGCCAATCAGAATGCATGAGTTCCATATCATCACATTCGATCGATATGAAACTTTTTCTGCCATTGAAACAACTTGTCAATCTACTTCATTGATGATTGAGAGATACATGTAGAATCTCACTAAGTATGTGATAAAAAGAAAATTAAATGGCCACGCGGAGATACTACTCTTATCTTCTCGTGTTGAAAATATGCTGCGCTTGCGAGATATTTTTCAAAACTTGAAGATAAAAATTAATTCAGTACGTCCGCATGGCCATGTATGTAATATCCTCTATATATTTTTGTTAGAAACATTAACTCTTAAGGCACTTTCCATTTGACTTGTCTGGCCAGTCCGACCGGCCAGTTCTTAAATGGAACGCACGAGTTCTCAGAACTGGTTCTGGCCAGAATTGCCCTGTTCACAAATCAGCGCCATTCAGTTCTCTCGCTCCAGTCGGCTTTAAAGCGTGGGAATTTCGAGAGTTGTTGCAGGAAAAATGTATGCACGCCCGTTACAAGTTTTGCTGCGCATTTGTAGGATTTGGATATGTCTCACTTAACAGCATTTTTCTGATTGCCCTGGACCTTTCTTTTTGGCCGGCCAGATTGGTCAAATGGAAAGCGACTTTAGTTTAAATCAGTCGCAAAGGTAATCTACACTATCTTTTAGAAGGCAGCTAGCTATACCAGTTCTAAAGATCTAGTAGCTACAGCTACCTCCACTTTTTGGTAGCATTGGCCACCTAATAGGTGGCAAATTCAAGCCCTGCATAAGCCTTGAATCACACAGCTCTCCTACCTAATAGTTTTTGTAAGAGTTAATGCTTTGCCTCTGGCTCTGCTGCCCAAGAAAATTTCAAAGAAGGAGAGGTTAGTAATTCTACTTGTGCCATTACTGTTTGAAGTCTTTTCCTTGCAAGAAAATTTGCATAAATGTTAATTACTTGGTAATCAACCAGAAATACACCTCTTCAACCCCAGCACCAGAGCCTTCTAACTACTACTATTTCCACAAACAACAACAAAGCTCAAATGATCATGACAGTACCATCACTGCGAAGGAATGTTTGTGAATAACTGTAGTTGCTTGGCAGGAAACCTGTATAGGCCTTGCGCAAATACTGCCCATTTGCGACCAGCTGCTGATAGCCCTCAAATGTTAAACTGCCAAGGGCACAATCACCTGGGACTGTCTCCCGGCCTTCAAGATAAACTGGTAAAGAAAAGATAAAAATAAATAGAAAAAACAGTGAGCCTCTGATCTGGCAGAGAGAAACTGACTGTATTAACCAGATCTGTATCTTTTAATTTAATCAATCACAGGCTAGTTTTTTTAAGTGAGTAAAGAAGTAAAAAAATGTAAGACTTAATCAGTGGGTAGACCTTGCTGAATGAGGAATAACGGTGGGCTGATGATGTACAATACTTATTTCAAGGTAGATAGATCACCAGTGAACAAGTTTGCCTGGCTCAAATTCATCCAAAGGTTGTTGGTTGGAAGCGGATTTTGAAAATATGCAAATTTATCGGAACTCTTCCTAGTTTTATTTTGTTTATGAACCTATTGTTCCAATATGCCAGCAATTAATTATTCTGGTAGCGTTAGATAGAAGTGAGTCTAAAGTACTTGCTCCTGGCTGATTATATACTCTGTCTCTGTAGTCTATTCAAGGTTACTAATAATAATTTAAGCAATATTATTATTATTATAATTATTATTATTATTATTATTAT